>JAHWFP010058785.1:17179-29076 GCA_023313725.1 Lithobius niger
TTATTATTATTATTATTATTATTATTATTATTATTATTATTATTATTATTAAATCTTGATTCTCTAAATGGGGAATCCAAGTGCGGATTGACGGTAAATCCTGACTTGTATAAATTTTCACAACATTAGAAAATTAAAAACTAAAACTAAAAACCTTTAAAGTAAATGCATTATAACAATTTAACAAATAAATAAATAAATTAATAAATAAATGAATATATGGATAACCTGCAGAATGTTACACTAGCCTACTACAAATTGATGCAAGTTAATATTACTCTGTATTGTTATGATTATTATTTTTTTCTTTCTGTTTTTGTATTGTTTGTATTTATGTGCTGCCTCTCATACAAGCTCTCGAGCTTCGAGAATTTTTGTGCAATAAAGTATTATTATTATTATTATTATTATTATTATAAATATTGATGGATTCAGAAGGTTGATATAACTTCTTCCGCTCCAGGGTGTACATCCAAAAGGGTACGTTTTTAAAGTCCAATATTTTTGTATGTCGGTAACGCGAGTCTATAGCACATTCTTTTGGTTCGTAGGCTAAGACTAACAACTCGCTTCACTTGCTCCCAGAAACTCGTATGAAGTTTGTTTTCGTCACTTGACTTAATTATTTTGTCTTCTACTTAGGAGTACGTCACAGCGTGGAATGCGTAATCCACTGCTTAATAAATAAGTGTGGATTGAAAAAAAAACATCACTTAATTTTTATCAATACATTCAAGCGCAGTGGACTAACACTCCACGCCCCCATGATGCAATCGGATAACAATAGACTTTGAACTTGTGAACATCGTTATCATTGCTGCCGTGCAAGCTATGCTTGATCGCGTAGAATGTATTGCTAGCTGGCTTAAGGTTTTGTCATTGTTGATTTTGATGATAAGCAAATTGAAAGAGTCAGTGTTGCATGCACTTAAAAGCTTACAGTTTTAAACAAAATGACGACGTGTTGTTCATTTCGAGGCAAGTGTGCCAACAAATTGGCAGCCTGACACCATAGAAAGATTTATTTATTTCGTAGATGTGGACTTCAAGTACTGAATTGAATTGTTCCAGAGCTGCCGGCGCGACAATCATAGCATGCACGACCATTGTTGCGTGCCTATCGCTTGGTATACCACTGCTACCAACAAATCACTTGCAACAAATTTAACCGAAAGTTACTGGTGCCCTTTTGTAGTTAAATAAACATCATACCAAATGATGACCTAAACTAGGAATAAGTTGGTTACTTAAAAATGCGTAAATTACTTTTGGGGAGGCTTCGTGTAGAGTGAAAACTGGGATGGAGGAAGACATAAGCAGGGGAACAGAACGTCGTAGATATGCCTAAATTCACGGAACGTTTTTGATTATAAATAAGCAATGTAGAAATATGCCTAGCCGATGCGAATATCCCAATGCTATACCATAATTTTAATGTTTCATTGACTGGTCCTTTGGTGAGCACTTTTTTAAACGCACGAAACAGTAAAACACTGTTGCCACCTGTAATCTAAGTTCTAATCTAAATGGTTGATCAATTCTCAGATTTCCTCATAATGACGTCATTCTGAGGCATTAGACTCATCACCACTTTGATAAATCCTCTGACTAAAGATTACGGACTTTAATTTTTTGTTTGCTACGAATATTTACGTAAACATAATTATCAATTGGTCGCCACACATTGCTCCCCTAAACAAGCGGCTTGAGCGACTACCTAGTCGCATCCGGTCTTCTGTACAGTTCTACCACTCCCAATGGTGAGGCACACACCTCTATCACGCATTACAACAGCTATCGCTATTATATAATCTAAAAGCAGTAACCATCTGAACTGCCGGTTAAAAAGTGTTAGCTTTTAAGCTTATTTTAGATTTTAGGCGTATTATCAACTTTTAGGCCTAATTCTTACCAGGAGCTTGAATTTCGTAAGTATCATCTAACGGGGATTTGATTTGTATAGTACGCCTATTAATTTTTGTAACACGTTGCGCCTTCGGGCATTACAGTGTTAAACGTAATGCGCAATGTAGCCTATATAGATCAGTGGTAATAGGGAAGTTACGGGAAAGACGCTGTTGATGAAGCCAGGAGCTATTCGTAGCAACTTGACGTTGCCGTAGTAACGTGATTTCATGCCTAATTTTCATTTTTTAGGCCCAATTTTTGAAACTGTAGTTTTAATTTCGTAAGTAGCAGATAGGCCTAACGGAGAATCTGGTTCGATGGTAAGCCCATTCATTCATGCAACAATGCGACGAGACTATTTTAAACGAAGCTATAAAGCTTTTGTTTTTACGGCTGCAGCGTTATCCGAAGGATTTCAATTCGACGATCAAATGTTGTTATTTAATTTAGTTACATCGAAGAAGTCTATTATCTATAAGGAAGTAACGATGTTTTAATTTGCCATGTTATTTAACTTACTTTTGACACTGAATCTAACGTTGTAAACAGTGGTCGTCAATATCTGGTACCGTTGCGAAGTTGAAAAAAGCGACGGACGAACGGACAAAGTCGATGCAATCGTCTTCTCAGCCAGTACGGCTGTACAGAAGACTAAAAAGGTAACAAATCATTCGTCGTAAGACGTAATGTATTTAAGCTGCTTAGTAACGCCCTTGATAACGCAGGCATGACTGAGAACATTCGGTGACGTATGCGACGAAGCACCGAGTCCGTTCTTAAAAGAACCGTGACGTAACTTTTGCATGGTGAAGGCGGCGTAATAGTGTCGGATCGGTGGCTAATCTTTTTAATACTTTAAGAAAGCATTAGTTTAGGAGAATAAACGCCATTACTGATAGTCATGCCACCTGGTACAGTCGCTGTAGCTTTGCGGATTTATGCCTTCTTCTATTACGTTTTGCATAGTTCGAACAACATCATTAATCACAATGCTTCAAATCGTGTAGGATTTGGTTACGCCTGATGAGGCTCAGAACTGTTTTGAAACTATGATGCTTCCCTAGCCACAACATCTTTTCAAGGTTAGGCCATTTGTCAGATAATTGCGAGACTTTTCTGAATGCACATACCCCAAAACAGAAACACCGAAAGGTTTCCGTTGGAGGTTTCGCAACAAAATATTGTTTAATAGACCATTTGGTAAGTTATGGAATTATTGTCATCATAAAGAAGTAATAGTAATAGTTCAAATAAATACAACAGAAATCCCAGCACTGAGAATCGTATTAAATAGATGTTCTAGCGTAGATCATATGCGCACGCACGAGCGAAACACTATAGTGGGTAGCATGACATGAAAACCCCCTCTGTACCACCTGCACTCCCCCATTGTGCGGTCTTCCCCCTTCCCTTCTCCCCCCCCCCCCCCACCCCGGACACAAACTGTATTGTATGTTATTAGTAAAGTAATTGGCGTTTTCAGTGGAGGGAGCCACTCTTATTCTCAGTGTGACAGCATTGCCTGTTTCTCCATCTTGATAACCCACGCAGATCATTTGTGCATGCGCAAGCAAAGTACTATACGGGCAGCATGACATGAAAACGCCCCCGGCGGCCCCCCCCCCCCTTGTTCCACACACTTCTGTCCTCCCCACTGCAACTCGCCCATTGGGTGATCAATTTCCCCTCTTCCCGTGGTCCCGTGATATCGGGTCTTTTTAGGAAAGTAAATCACACTTTTCAGTGTGGCTGCATTGCCCTTTTATCCATTCTTGATACCAACGCCATACGCAACAACGATCGCGCATGTATTGATTGTTACTCAATTCAATTCAATTCAATTTAATTTATTCTAAGCAAGCCCTGGCCGTATGCCATGCGTCGCACTACAAGGTCTAAAACAAATCAGAAACTACAAACCAACCAACTTTGAACTATTCAATTCGGTTCTAATAGCCAGCATTATTGATGCTTTTGATTTCCTATATACCAGATGGACTGCGTCAAGTAGTAGCGTTTTGTAAGCTGAGCAAGAGGTTCGCCTGATATGTATTATGTGTTTGGTGCCCTGGGTAGACTAGTGTGTTGTGACGGAGTAGGGCAGGAGTAGGCTAAGTAGTAGACATGGCCGAAAAGCTTGGCGGGAATCCTTAACAAGTTTTGTTTTGGGGTAGATATTAGATATTTTTGGTCCAAATTGATGAATTCTATTTTTTTCTTATCAATTATGAGATGGAAAGACCAATCTAGTTTTCTGGTCCATTTTTTTCGTATTTGTTGGCTTTCGTTACATTTTGAGGACAGCAGTCACTTTTTTCATAAGATTAGTATTTATTTAATGTTCACTTTGGCATTGTTGCATAATAACAATGTTTAAAACAATGTAAAAGAAATCGATTTAGTTGTTTAGAGGACCCTAACCCCTGAACCACTCGACCAATTAGAAGAGGCCTAATGAAAAGGAAACATCTCCAGAGCAATACCTGTAAAATGAGCTACGAACCAGCTTTATTTACCGCATGGAATTAATTTATTTTCTTATACAAGAAATGGCATCATTAGGCAAATATCAACGTACTTATTCACGTCTGTTTTTCGACAAGAAAACGTTAAGCTGTGTCACTAACAGTGACTTTTATGTTGTCAGGCGACCAGAGTTTCCCGATCAAACAAGTTTCAGCCTTTTCTGTCACGTTGTACTTTTACTCAGATGGCTGAAAACAGCTAAACTACCTTAGCTGTAAGGACACAACGTGTCTAGTGGTTGTCATGCTCATATATATTTTATCTGGTGATATCGTTTATCATCTTGGTGGGCGACACACTAGCGTGTTTCTTGATAAGTATGTAGTCATTAGTCAGCTTCTACATTGTTATCGGCGTCTTATTCTCAGCGTCGTCATCTTATTGTCGTAAGGGAAATAAGTGTATAGATACCATCTGGGGAAATTGATTATTTTGTTCTCAGAATGTCATTTATTTCATTACCATAGATTAAAAACAGTAAAGACTCTAGCAAAGAGCCCTGGACAATACCAAAGACGCACTTCTATTAAAGCCAACTATTTTAACATTCTTTAATATTTCTCACTTTAATATTTAAGTTACTTTAGCTTTTATTATGGACCGACCGGTGCAGTGATTTGGCAGTCTTACCAGTGCCCCAGCATTTAATTACCAATGTTGTTGCTGGTAATAGTACTGGTTTAAAAATTTCCTTACCTTTCTAAAAAATTTACCTAGGCCTATCTTAAAAGTTATAAAAAAAAATCCAAAAATTATTTAACTGCATGATCATTGTTTAGTTTTGAAAAATAAGGAGGCCATACACATTTCAAACTGTTAACTTGGAGATTACAATTTGTTTGAATGAAAACTGAAAATACTAAATGGCTCACAAACATGTTTCAAAAGTTGGGCAAGAAACGATAATATTTCTAGCTTGTTTGTATTTAAACGACTCATCACAAATGTCAGCAGCCGTGCTGAATGAACGTTCGGATGGCACTGATGCAGGTGGGGTTGACAAATATTTTCGAACAATTTCAGCTAAAACATAGGTACGGCTGCCTGTGAAGTATATTGTTTCAAATACTCCAGTGGATCTGACTCGATTGATTGAACTGACTTAGTCAGGCTTTTGTAACTGTAGTTTCAGCTTTGTTTTGTGGTGTTGTTGGGGTTGCAGAAACTGCTTTATTATTTGAGAGCAAAGTTCCTAAAAGTGACCCCAAAACTTTATTTTAAGAACATTTTTGAGGAGTTGCAGCGGGCTGTTATTGTGCTGGATTGTTGGCTATATTCTCAATGCTGAATTGCAGTTTCTATGACAGTTTCCCTGGTTACCGCAACAGCTGCTGCAAGTCTTGACTGCTTAGGCTTTATATCGTGGTCTAGCACTGTAACCATAGAACATTCTAGTTCAAATTGCGCTTGAATTAAATACTGATCTAGCTTTTTCAAGATATTTTGTTTTATCTAAAGAGCACCTCTGTCATCTTCACTTGCCCTCAAATTGTCCCTAATACAATTTATAATTAGAATGAAACAGCCCACTATAGTCAATGCACATGACATCAGTGTTGACTCCTTAAATATTTGCAGTATATCAACCACTTTTGTTTTAGTTACCACTGATGATTTGTTAGATCATGGTCCATGTCTTGTTCATTGTAAACACATAAACTTTCCACTGTTCCACCAAACGCTGCAACATGTCGTATGAACGTATCGGCACATCTTCGATCATATTATGTTGAGGTAATTGTAATGCAAATTCGTTTTCCGCCAGTGCTCTTGAATGTGTACCTGAATGCTTAAAATTACTTACCAGATGTCTGCTAACAGATTATTAATTTCACGCTGCTCAAAAAGGTAATGCTTTAGAACGAGTTGTATAGTATGAATATGTTTTCATAAACATCTCCAAAAGTTGCCACCATGTTACAACTTTGTTACACACAGTTAAGAAAGAATTCATGTCATTTTAAATCCTGAGTAAGCCTGATGAAATGAACTGCGAGCGATATGTCGGCATATAGGTCAATAGACGACCAAGCATGAAAGGCGACACCTATCCACTTAATGCCGTAAAGCTTCTTCTGAATCTTTCATTTTGTAATTGTTCAGTTCTTTTAAAACAACTTCCCTCGTAGTATAATGTAATTGCAACAAATCAAGTAATTCCCGAAATCCCTCATCCGTTACAACAGCAAGCGGTTGCAAGTCTTTGCGGTATCATGCGGTAATAGGACGTTTAACTGCCATTGATTTTGGGTGGTTATTTGGTGGACTGCATTAATGTCTCTTGAAATTTTACTCTTTTTATACAAGTGGCGGAGAACTGCTACCGTTTTCGTTTTCTGAAAACTCGGATTCATTAATGTCATTATAGTGGCAATATAGTATCTTACGTAGCCATCTCTTCCGTATCCATCTCTGCATTGGGCTTATCACTTTGCACGTGGCCAGGTTTTTTTTTTCCAGTATGGAACTGTGTTTCAGATAATTATTACTAAATTATCGCATATAGGTACCGAGGCTTCCATCTTTAAGTGCATAGATTCCAAACTCGAACTCCAAAGGTTTTCATCATCATTTCGAAAATGGGTCTAATTAAAATTTGAAAATATTAACAAATGTATATGATGGATAGCTGCTCATGGAAAGTTGCGCATTAAAATTACTCACCGAACATAGGGGGGCAAATTTCGATTCAGTAACCTTTGTTCACAACCACCACGACAATGCGTAGAACGCCGGTGTACGCTATAACCAATGGTTAAAGCCATACTATTGCAACAATGGGTCGGTATAAGTGATGTATTGTACAGTTTTTACCTCCAAGGAGGCAGCGTATCGTCCGAGGACGAAGGCCGAGGATGTACTGCATCCGAAGACGTAAAAACTGCACCATAAATCACTTATTGGCGGAGCGAGCGAGCGAAGCATAGCCTATAACGGACACCAAATTGCAAAATGTTGGTCCGTCCGTTGGTTGCACATTTTTAGTCTGGGTGGAGCCTAAACGAAAGATCGGATTGGAATGAAATTTGGTAAAACGTTTCATACCCTAATTAATATTGCTGAGCCAAAATTTGCCGTAAAATCAAACAATTATTACGGTAGACATTTTTAAATTTTCGAATTTATTTCTAACACTTACCATTGTAATTTGGAATCCTGAATAGTTAAGGACTTCCGACGAAGCATACATTATGCTAATGGTAGTCAAGTGAACTTTAAAAAACACGGCAAATTAAATTTTGGTTGCTTCTTTCTAGCTAATAATCTATTTCGACGTAACTCAATGAAATAGTATCATTTGATCGTTGCATTTAACCACTACAGTAACAAACGCAACCATAAAAAACAAAAGGATTCCATTAACGACACACGTAAGTTTCATTTGAAAAGAGAATGCTTGGAGATTATTAATTCAACATGGCAACGAAAGTGGCGTCTACACTAGAAATGGGAAAACCGAATATGAAACCTGAAATCGTTGTTATCAAGGCCAAGCTGTATTATAAAAGTATAGGTGAGAGCAGACGAAACACGAAAGCACGAAACACGAAACAATAATATGCCTGCCTCTCTCAGTTTATGCTGGTTGCCACGGTAACGTGAAGCTCGAAACCAAAAACCACGTTGCATCACATGAAGAATTAGGCCTAATCTCCAACCATTGTTGTACGCTGCTACTCACGAAATTAAATCGGCGGTAAATATTAGGCCTAAACGCTAAAAATTATGCCTAAAACCTAAAACTAGGTCTGAAAGCTAACACATTTTTAACCTAAATTGTATGTAATGGTTATTTCTTTTAGGTTATATAATAGAGATCGCTGTTGCAGTGTGTGATAGAGGTGTGTGGCTTAACATTTTCGTTGGTGGCGGTGTCAAGTCTTATACCAAAGCAGTGTTGTGAACCTTTTGAATCTTCTGACTATTGTTAAAAACTATCGTACTGCTGATTGATTGGCTTGCAGTTAAACGCCTATTAACGCGACCACTATTTGCTCAATAAATCTAAATCTAAATCTAAATCTAAATCTAACGCCTTATTAATATTTTAACATGCGGACTACATTTTTCACACAGTTGCTGTAAACAATGTAAGAATTATTGCCAGCGACAGCTCAAACAGCGGTGGCCAAACGTGCGGTTTTATTTTTACTCGCGGGGATGGCCCACGTCTTTAGTTTTGGCTGTGAAAAGAGACTAATAACTAAACAAAAACTAAATGCTGAAGCAAACGAAAACTTGTTAACGTAAATTTGTCACATAGCATATTCCTATATTTAAAAAAAAGGCTAAAATAAGAAAAAGGCCAACACAGAGCAGCTGCAGTACGTCACACCAAAAAGCAAACAGCCCAACTTAGGCCATTAAGTATAGCACCCAGATTTTTTACAAATGTGGTAACGTCATTAAAATCAAAACTAAGTTTGAAGTGAAGATCATTCGCTCCGCCTACAATAGGCCCAAAGCCTGTTTCCTAGTACTGACCCATTCGTGCAAAAATATTGCTATAACTGTTTTATTACCATACAACGTCAGTTTTAACGGCGAATGAACGAATGAACGAAATGAACGAATCCAATGTACATGTTATATGCGGTTTGAACATTTTAATGTAGTCTTGAGCCAACAATGGATCAGCCCTTTTTTAGCATTGTTGCGTACTTTATCCTTGATGCTGCAACAATGCCACCACATTTTGGTTTCTTTTCCGTTTTCGTTTGCACGCCTAAAATCGAACACCAATGCACGTAATTGTCTATTCTCTTGTCAGCATGTGTTAGTTATTTTAATAATTATTTTCTTTAAAATTTTTTTTTTACTTGAGCCATATTTCACGTTGAGGAATAAAAATAGTCGCACAATAAAAATAAACTGTACACGAGATTCATAGTAGGGCCATAAAGGGGAACGTACGTTTCTCCACCCCCCCCCCCACGACCCCGAAAAATATTTATTTGTGTCACTGAAAGTGTATCGAATTTTAACCTTTCAATTTACGCTCATTTATGAACAAACACCCTTCGTAGCATCCGGGAGTCCAGTGACGACTAGTGTGCGACTATTAGACGTAAAAATTTCCCTGGATGCTACGACGGGTGTTTGTTTATATTTTCTCAATGCAGTTTCATTTCTATAGCCACAGCATCAATCCAGTTGCTACAGCGTCCTCGTGGTATTGTTGCAATAAGTATACATTTTTTTTAATTATACCCGTCCAATTTCAACTTACACCTCGCAGTAGTCATTGTTTTAATTGTCCATTTTCAACTTCTATCTCGCCGTAGTTATTGTTTTAAAAGACTATTTTCAATTTATCACCATTGTTGTAACTCTCCGGTTAAGTTATTTATACGGAGACTTTGCAACTATGAAAATGACAAAAGTGTGGTAATAAATTTGAATCATTCACGAAAGGTTAGCAGCTTGTATTAAAATAATGATAACATACTGTGAGTCTTTTAAACAAATATATATATTTTTTTTAATGCAGTAATCAATACGTTTTATTCCTGTAACTATAGTATTTATCCTCAATATTGATCCAACTCTGATACTCACCATTTTTTCCCCATTATCATTCTTTTCATGCAGCCCTTTTTGTCTTTGCCTGCACCAAAATACGAATCACCAAATGAAAACAGAAGAAAAGCGTTGTAGGGTTTTGTGTGTTGCAAGCAAAGCTACGGCGCTACAGATAGTGTAAGAAAACTTTTAGTAGGCACGTGCCAGTGACGAACGGTCGAAACGTATCTGCGCTGTAAATCAGAGGATTTAATTTAGACCCTGTGAGAAGAAGAGGGGCGGTGGCGTCTTATTTCCCCATCTCAGTTTTGCAATTACTATTCGCAAGAGAAAATCAGGTGAGGGAAGAGCTTTTCAAGTGAAGGGGAAGTCTAAAAGGAGAGATGGGAATAAATGTAGAAAAAAAAACGAAAAAGAAGGAAAAAAAGGTGGTTCTTGTGTGCTTGCTTTTAGTAGTAGCTATACGGAAAAGGAGGAGGTGTCCGACGATGCGGAAATACAGTTTCAGTCGGCAGAGCAAACCAACCCACCATAACATAACTCTCATGTGGAAATTATTTTTATGTTACACCCCGGGTTTTTGGTTCTTGACCCGGACAGTTAATCGATACAAACACTGCACATGGAAGTTGGTAGGAAAAGAGAGCAAACCAAACGAGGACAGAGCCGCTCGAGAATTTGGGAGTTCTTGAAAGAATTTTCTACACAGTTTCTGTGAGCTCTTTTAATTTAGGTGGAAATACAGATGCTCTACTAAAAAGGTATTAGTAAGCTTAAAGAAGTCACGGATCGATAGTTTGTATTGAAATGAGTGGTACTTTTGCAGTATATTTTACTAGTATACGGTGCACCTTATGCCGCACTGGCTGGTGGTTGAAGGACATTTCTTCACGGTAAGCTTCTTTCTTCCCTTGGCATTGAAACTGGGATGGAAACACAGTGGGGAAATTATTAACGTAGTATTTTGTATTACTTTAGTATTACAAGTGAATTTAAGTGGGCTGTCACGCTTAACGTTAAATGTGTTTAAAACATTTAAATGAAAAAGTGCTGAAATGCAGATAACGTTAAAATTTTTTAAAACATTTAAAGGTTGAAAACTTTACAAGATTGTTAATAGTTATAGGGTAAAATGTATCCTAAGACAAGGTTTTGTGTAAATTTTCAGGGAGAAATATCTTTCCTCGTTAAAAAGATTCAATTTATGCTCGGTTGGGTACTTGATTGGTTGGTTGTTTGGTTGAAGATGATCGTCTTCTCTTTTGAAAGTAGAAGGCTACAAATATGAGAAGTTTGTTGAAAAAAAGTAAATTAAATTTGTGGTAAAGCATGAGCAGTTTTGGGAACGAGTTAGTGTCTTATCTAGGCCTAACTTACGTTGTAAATGTGGTCTTTTCAATTGACGTTCTGCAGCTGTTTCGCCATGTGAGGGATCGTCAGAAACAGAAAGTGACGTGAAAAGAAGCCAATGAAAAAATCAGTACTGAGCAGGTCGACGTAAAGAAAAAACAATTCTTAATAATTTATTTGAATTAAAAATTAATATTGTCCCTTCCCCCCCCCCCTCCCCCTCCATGTCACGACAGCACCACGACTATTAAATCCGCTTCTGCTCTGGTATTGCTCTGATCTATTCTCGCTGTTTGAAATCTTACCAATGCAGACTTAAAATATTCCTGTCACCCTTTTCTGTGGTTAAAACTGTCAGCAAATTGAATTCACAGTGAAGTGCAGCAATTGAGACGATGCATTGGTTTAAACTTATAATTTATTATTTGCATATAATCACCAAAAGCATTAGAGGTTGAGATAGAAGCGTTAAACGAAGAGAAACCAACACTAAAACGAGTAGACCAAAGTAACAGTGAAAATGTGCAGTAGACAACTATGTTCAATATAATATAATATAATATAATATAATATAATATAATATAATATAA
>JAHWFP010058785.1:29086-55920 GCA_023313725.1 Lithobius niger
AATATAATATAATATAATATAATATAATATAATATAATATAATATAATATAATATAATAAATTTGTAGCAAATGCAACCGGAATAGCAAGGACCTGGCGGACACTAACTGCCATCCGATGTTAAAACTAATAATTATAAATTACAATAGTTTAAGAGTTTAAAAGTTTAAAACAAAGATGATGGCTTCGGCTGCAGATGATGGCTTCGGCTGTATATGATATTTTTGATGAGAATCGGCTCAACCGTTCTGTTTGTGTTTCACGAGCACAGACGAATGAACATAACGACGCTAATAGGTACTTCTCGTTTTGTGAAGTGCATTTTTATCTGCAAAACATGTGTGCAGTAAAGGGCAAAGAAAGGATAAGAACTGCAACATTTCGGATATTTCTACACCCGTTTTCATACAAAATAAAGCGAAAAGCTGTAAGTCATAATAAAATTAAATATTCAGTAAAACTGCGGGTATATAACAATAGCCTCCAAAATAAAAATAAAAAAGTAAAATGACCTAATTCAGTCTTAGAGGGGCTACTAATAGGGAGATGATCGACCACCTCCGTGCAAATGCAAGGTAGAAATGATCAGAATGGTTCCTTTATTTGTTGTGTTGAAATGGAGTACAGAATTTTCCGAAACATCGCAATTTGTGCTTTCCCTTTTGTGCACCTTTTTGGCTTTTGATGCTTTGGTGCTTATCGCCTTTCTATTTTTATCGGTTGCACGTGTGGCTCAGTCGAATTAACGTTAGTTGTGTAACGTTCTAATGGTTTACTAAGATTTTGTAAAATCTTAGATTTTGTAAAATTTTGTACAAGGCGTGTATTGCCAGTGTACACATGTGGCCCAGTTGAAGTTTGAAACTATAAATTTTCCAGGGATTATGAGCAACCAACAACAAAATCGCAATCGATAAAAGCTCTGTGCCAGACTACGTAATAACAATGGCAAGGCGAAAAAAAGATCAATGTTAATTACGTATAAATAGGGATGGTTTTTCTGGGAATTGCGCAACGCGACTGTTCCCAACTGCTCATTATTCACGCGACGCTGCTTTTCAAAGCATCAACAAAGGTAACTATAGCAACAAGCAGGGCGTTAGCGTTTTTGTTGGTATTTACTGTCCTCCGGGCATCAATTAGGGTAATCGCTTTCCGTCGGTTTTCAGTGCGACTTTCCGAGATCCTTGTTCCGTCGCTATTTTGTATTCGTAAAATACGGTTTTTAATTTTTTATGTTTTGTCATTGTATATTTCTGACAATACGAAAAGTCGAAATAAAAATGGTGCTACTAACTTCAAGAGCTGGATAGGAAAATAGAATTAATTTCTGAAGTTTTATTTCCCACACTTTTAGATACTGCGAAGTAGTATGTTGGCACTTCTACTGGATATCGCCTATACTCTTAGAAAAATTGGTCTGATTTTCGAGATGGAAGGTCCAAAATTGCTAGCTATACTATTTGAGTTCCTCTAATGGTATGTAGTTTAACCGCAGAGTGTGGCGTAACAGTTTATTTTGCATTTCTACCCGATAGGAATGCTGTAGTATCCTTAAAGGTTCAATACGTCTGTGCTCCCGAGACAAAAAAAATTATACCTCCAGGGGTTCAATTTCAGCAGTCTGTCTGCACTTAAAGTAATGTAATATTCCTAAGGTTTTAATATTTTACCGCTTTAGGTTCAATATTATCACTGAGGTTAAGTCTTTTACTTCAGAAGCTTAATAATGATAGACGACCACTTGAACCTTGTAATCCAACATCAAATGACTAGTTCACAAAATATCCAATCCACAAGTTTGACGTTATTAAGGACCGCGGCAGCTGGCCTAACATAAGCCTCAGCATAAAATTGCGTGTTAAACTAAAAACTTTGATGAAACACGGTAGTTTTCCGGAAAATTAACATATTCAACAAACAAGTGTGGGGTCGTTTCATAACTGTTTCACTGCACTAAAAATTTAACTACAACAATTGAACCGTTTGACCTCCAAAGAATGGCCATTTGTTGTTGTTGTTGTCGTTGTTGTTGTGGGACTCTTTGGCCTTTCCTGAAAATCGAAGCAATCGAGCAATAGCTTAAAACGTAGGCGTTACCCAGGTTTTTGTTACTTTTCATTTTTTTCATTGTTAGCAGCTCAATGGTTGCTATTAAATGGTAGCATGCTGTAGAATGGTAGATAGTTTTGTTTGCTTTGACAGTGCAACGTATGTGCCTCGTCGATACAAGTGCTGCTAAACCAGTTAAAACAGCCGAAGACCACTCGTGCACACCTCCTTATTTTTAGCAACACTCGCCACCATGCCCTTCCTTAAACTGTACACCACAATTAACCAACCGAAAAACCACAAATAGATAATAATGTTAGCCAATATTTCTGTCGGAGTAATAATTCATCTGAATGTATAATCTGGGTTCACTTATCGGTCACTTTGCCACAAAGCGTTTCATATATTTCGACATCTCGGTGCCAATAATGAATCCCTACGTGGTTACATGTAAAAATTACAATCGGGCAAAATAATTCATGTCATTGTTTGTCGGAGAATCATTAACAAGTAATCATAAACAAGCACGGGTACCATTTATGCCTTTTTTAAGCGTAATCGGCTGTTCGTTGTTGTTTATGTAACTTACTAGGTGAGGAGTAGGTGAGGAGTGCAGAAAATCTGTTGCCCTACAAGCATGGCCCACGTGCAGTACAACATAAACTGAACAATTCTAGCACTCGGCCAAGCAATTTATACGCCAAGTTAATCAGTTCAGAGCATATCTCCATCTGGCCTGAAATTTCAACTTATCACCCAGTTTTACGAACTCAGTCCTCTTTTAACAACGGAACACGACGGAATTGCAACATTGGTTTAGGACTGAGATGCCATAGGATGAGCGATATCCGCATATCACGCCTGCTCTGGATATCACGCATCTTTCACACGTTAAAAAGGACGTTACAGCCTTGATTAAAATTAAGAACAGCCCCGTGAAGAGCTTAAGCAAGAAAAAATGCCATCGTTTTATTTATTTATTTTTTTATGTTGCACGAAAACATTACGAAACTGAACAACAAGGTGATTTACCCCTTGCATTCACCTAAAATTTAAAATTACAATCCCCGTTATAGCCGTGATTAAAATTTAGAAGAGATCCGTGAAAAGCATAAAAAATATGAACCTCATTAAAAATATTTTCATTCTTTTTAATTAGTATGTATTTATGTAATAGTCAATATGCATTTTTAATTAATATAATTTTTAACAGAATATAATATGCACACGGAATCTAAAATGTAAACGGATAAAATTTGTGATTTAATGGGACGATCATCATAATCGCTAAATCGGTTAGGTACAATCGGCGACTTCCGTACATCGGTACAATTTCTGGTTCGCTAACAACCCAGAAAAGCAGTAATAAAAATAGTCACGTTACCGTGAAAGTAGTTGCTACGTTAAAAAAATTGTTCAGGCTCATAAGGTTGGTGCGTTGGTTGAATTTTGGTGCTAGGTTAACACTTTAAGAGCAGTAAATATATATAAGATACTAAATGGGTTAGGTACATCAGTACAACTTCCGTACATTGCTTCAACTTCCGGCCCACCTTCTGGTCCACTAACCAAGGTAGGGGGAGGGCAGGTAAATAAAAAAATGTTAAAAACAGTAGTGCAGTTGTATTTTAACTCTCAGATGCAAATGAGCTATATTCCAGGAACTTTTTATACTCGAAAATTCACTAAGACGCGGTTTTTTTTTGGTGGGGGGGGGGGGGGGATTTCACATAATACCAAATGTAAGAAAAAAATAAACGAAACAACTCATTTGCAGTCCTGCTGACTATTGCAAGTGGTGCAGCTTGACTGTCAAACCTATTTATTTAGAAAACTATGTTCGGTGTTCTGCCAAGACTCTTGATTAAAATCAAATCAAATCAGATCTGTTGCCAGATATAGATTTCCGTACAAATCTCATCCAAATAACAGATGGTTTTTTCTGAATAATCATTTTTTTTGCTGTTTTTTTTGTTAATTTATTTTGTTGTTGTTTTTTGAAAAAACGCCCAGTTTGTTTTAAGGCAATTTATACAAGCTATATGGCCTATATTCTGGAATTTTGCGAATCCAGTGCACTCTAGGAAGCTCGCCAAGTAACTTAGGCTTAACTGGATGGTAAGATGTGTTTTTTTCCAACAAGGATATTAAAAATCAGATACATTTTAAGTGCGTAATGTGTATCTATACTCCTAATTATAAAATAAACAACACATGTCATGCCTCCATTTAAAATGCACGGTTTTATGGTAACAGCTATAGCAGACTGGAATTGCCTAACAAAATTGTCTCTCGTTTAATGGGACCACGGCTTCGGCTGGGAATGCGGCTAACCTCCAAAGGTAACAGCTGTTGAATGTAATATTTATGAGTAATACTAAAATTTCTTAGCGCGTGATATTAGCGTGTGAAATTGGTAAAAAAAATGTAATTAGAAAAAAATATCTACGCCACGAAATTAAAAAGCCCGAAGTAACATCACGATGGCGTCCTCAGATGGACATATTGGCTCATATACATTTGTTTTATAATATTTTGGAATGGGACGTTCCTGCCTTTCTGATAGGTTTTATTAAATCCAGTTAATTTGGGTAGGAAGGCTACTGGCGTAGGTTGGAATTCAGGAGTTTTTTTTTTTTTTTTTTTGCAATGATCTAGTCTAGTGACCAGCTTCAATCCCCAAACCCAAAGCGATAAATAGTCCATGCTGTTAGTGCAAAAACATTTCAGTTCCGGCAACAGTCTACATATTGTACATGGAAGCTGTTCACATGTTGTAGTTTGCAAATCCGCCGGGAGACACTCCCGGAAGTGACACATATAGCCGTGATGACGTCATCAAAATGGCCACCACGCGATGTACTAAATCTCTATTATCTCCGGAACTAATTGATCAATCCTATCGTGCGTCCTATTGTTGGAAAGATAATTTAATTTGCTAAAAGAAATTCCGGCTCGATATATGCCATAAATCTGTTAGTTTTGGTTTAATCTGAAGAAAAACATAATATGACTGCTGTGCGATATACTAATTCCCAATTATCTCTGGAACTAATCGATCAATCTTTTCATGCGGACTATCGTTGGAAAGGTAATTTAATTTGCTAAAGAAATACTGGCACAATGTACGCCGTAAATCTATTAGTTTCACGTAATTTGAAGGAAAGCACATTATGACGTCCTCAAAATGGCTACCATGTATCTAAATCTCGTGTAT
Source organism: Lithobius niger (assembly GCA_023313725.1). Lineage (NCBI taxonomy): Eukaryota > Metazoa > Arthropoda > Chilopoda > Lithobiomorpha > Lithobiidae > Lithobius > Lithobius niger. The sequence goes on from JAHWFP010058785.1 coordinate 34,356, forward strand.
CTCCGGAACTAATTGATCAATCTTATCTTGCGACCTATCGTTGGAAAGATAATTTAATCTTCTAAAGGAAATGCCTGAACAATGTATCCCGTAAATAATTTAGTTTTTGTTTAATATGAAAGAAAAGATAACGTGTACGTAATTATTGCCCCTTTATATGTGGTTCTTTTGGAAACGGTAAATTATTAAAGTTGTGTCGTATTGTTCACAGTGCGTCACTTGAGCAATGGCATTTACAGGCACACGGCAGTGTACAGGAAAGTAATTGTTTAATATGACAGCTCATACCACTCTTAGTACACTTGCAAGTCTATAGAGGCTATGTAATTACCCCTGCAGTTGTCATCCATCCCAGAATATCAATTCAGTTTTTTATGAATTGACGGCTGTCTGAATTGTCAAGTCATCACCCTGATTCTGATAACCTCATTCTGCAGATTATGATGGCCTGCGATGCTAACCTTGTAGGCGTACCTACTTAGTTTTACGTGCGATTCGCCGATGACTTCAGAATGTTGTCTCCCTTTCCTGGTGTTGCAACAAAGGCTTAAACAAAGTTTTCATTCTAGCCACTACCTGCTAACTCACAACCAATCTGTGAAATTACAGCTATTTCTGTGTGCAGTTTTGTGATGATTGATCGGCCTTAAACTGGTGTCTGTGATGAATTGATCTGCTTAAGAATACTTATCTTAATGTTCATGGTACGGTGAACCATGGATGAGGATTTCACATCATATACTGGGAGCAGAATTGATGTGCATTTGCCTTTCAAACCTTCATGGATGTTTTGGTGGGAATGGCAGGCTACCCAGGATAACTCTTTACCTTCGTGGTCAGCCTTGCTTCTGGTGGATTAGACCAGTCCATAATTTCCACAGGTGTATCAATGGTTTTTTCTTCGACCATTGGTAACGGTGCACCACATGAACGTTTAGTCGTATGAGGAAGACTTTTGGAGGACTCGGGCAAGCCTATTCTGCTTTATTTTATGATTGTCCTAGGTTTAGACTGGTTGACAAAGACATACCTACTGGTGGGTGAAAGATGAGACATGCCTGTTACATGGACTGAGTTCGCCATTGTACTGAAGGCTGTGTTATGTTCTATATTATCAATTGCGTGCAGCACAAGTAAATACATTATAGATATAAAAAAACGCAGAAAAAGCCAACTTAAATTACACATATAAAGTTGCAATAATTATGTGTAGATTTTGTTTTTCTTCAAATTAAACAAAAGAGACTTACGGCATACATTGTCCTTGCAGTTCTTTTGGGAAATTAAATTATATTTCCAACAATAGGTCGCAGGATAAGAGTGATATATTCGTTACGGAGATACCGCAGATTCGTGTATCGCATGGTAGTCATTTTTATGACGTTATAATATGTTTTCTGTATATTAAACAAAAGCTAATATATATACAGCAAACAATTCTCTGGCAATTCTTTTAACAACTTAAATTATCTTTCCAACGATAGGTTACACCATAAGATTGATCTAGTAGTTCCAGAGATACACGAGATTTAGTATATCGCATGGTGGCAATTTTGAGGACGTCATAGTATGTTTTGCTTCAAATTATGCAGAATTAATAGATTTACGGCATACATTGTTCAGGTATTTCTTTTAGCAAATAAAATTACCTTTCTAACGATAGTTCGCACGAAAAGATTGATCGATTAATTACGTAGATCTTTGAGAATTAACATATCACACAGCAGTCATATTATGTTTTTCTTCAGATTAAATCAAAACTAATGAATTTACGGCATATATTGTTTACGAATTTTTTTTAGAAAATTAAATTATCTTTTTAACAATAGGTCGCACGTTAGGATTGATTGAATAGTTCCGGAGATAATAGAGATTTAGTACATCGTGTGGTGGCCATTTTGATGACGTCATCACAGATTACGTCGTCACTTCTGGGAGTGTCTCCCGGTGGATTTGGAAACTACAATGTGTGTACAGTTTCCATGTACAATATGCAGCTTGTTGCCGGAACTGAAATGTTTTGGCACTTTTTTGTCGCTAACAGCACGTGCTAAAAGCTATATGTTGCATCCAAGGGTTGAACTAAATACAAGCTAGACCTAAATGATTGTATGTGCCATTCTGCGGATTTATTGGACTTCTTACGCCCGGAATAAAAAAGTATGCGGTCGATAGTTCCGAGACTAACTCTGCTCGATAGGAAACTAGTAGACCGTGGGCCAAAGGCCCGTACTGTTCACTTTATCTTATCACTAATGCATACCTCGTTTTTTGATTTTAAAATTTAAATCACATAGGCTATATCTTAGTAGGAAATTACAAACTCCACCACTTTTTCATGGTTCTGTATCCCTGGACGGCCTCTTTTAACCCCCCCCCCCCAAGTCGAGCATTCTTGAAAATAATGTAATTCCGGAAAATCGGCAACCGACGGTAACAGTGGTGATTGACAGACATCTTGGAAAGTAATTCACACTTGCCTCACCTGTGAGACTAATAATCTATTTAGTCTACTTGATCAACTTGAATTTTCGGGGATTTGTACCAATCCCCTTCATCAGAAAACAAAACAAAAAAACTTTTCACCAAAACTATCGTTACATGTTGTGGCTACGACAAAATGCAACAGCGCACGCGCAGTAAACCACTGAACGCTAGGCTTGTTTCAAGAGGTCTTCTCTATCGCTCTGCTGGGGTTCGTGGATATTCCATTGTCGCTCAAGATTTAAGATTAGTTCTGGATTTATAAGTCCATCTGTTCGGTTGTAGGTTGGTCCAGTGATATACATATTGGGAACCTGACAGCGAGAGAAACTTTTTATGGCTAGCGATTCTAATGCTCTCATATGAGATTCTTGTTTAGTATAGGATTTTAGGACTGTTGAAGTGTTTTGCCAGTCAATTTCGTGATTTGTTTTCTCATGATGTTGTGCTATTCCATTGAGTTTCTCTCTCCGTCAGGTTGCACCTAATGTGCTCTTTAAGTCGCGATTCAAGTGTTCGTTTTGTTTCTCCTAAATAAACTGCTTTGCATTCTTGGCATGGGACTGCATACACTACTTTGGATTGAGTGCATATACTGTCTGGAGGAAATGTTACTCTTGGCTTTTCTGAGGGTGGTGGGGTTGGGTTATTGGGTGGAGGGGGGGAGGGACGTAAGTTTTAATTTTGCTGCGGGTTGGATATTTTTGCGAGTTCTGAGGTTTTTCTGGCAAGGTGGTATATGGTTTTTGGGATTTCGATTTTTGTTTGGGGCTTGGTTTTTGGGTGGGGTTTGGTTTCTGGGTGGGGTTCGGTTTATGTCGCTCTTTTTTTTTTTAGCATTTTCTTCATATTCGGCGGGTAGCAAAGACGACATTCTACGCCTTGTTGGCTCAAAATCTTGTTGATATTGTCGCTGTACCGAGGTAGGTACGTAATTATATTCTTTAGGTTTCTCTAATTACATTGGCTTTGTGTCTTTTTTCTTTTCTGTTTTAGCTCGCTTCTTAACCTTCTTCATTTCTTTGTTGATGAGGTGTGCTGGGAAACCTCTTTTGGTTTTTGCTTTTTGAATTGCTGATTGAATGGTTTTTGCTTCATTCAGGGAAATTTGTGCAGTTTCAGCGTTAGACACGTGTTCAATTAATTACCCTTGTGAGTTCGTTGAGTACTATTGACCTGAGAAGAAATTTTGGGTGGGCCGAATTAAAAGTAAGGCCTCTACCTGAGTGCGTTGGTTTTCGATATGGGATAAAAGATATTCGGCCTTTGTTGTTCTCTAGCAACACGTCAAGGAAGGAGAGTTTTCCTTCTTTTTCAGTTTCTTGTGTGAATTTTACTGATGGATTCCATTGGTTGAAGGTGTTGAGAATGGCGTCTATTTCCGTGTTTGATGTGGTGTGGTGAAGACGTCATCTTTGTAAATTAAAGTAATGGATTTCAGTTTGCAAACAATTTGTATAAAGAGGCCCAGTGGGTGGGCATAGGCGTAAGTCTATATTTGGACCTTTAGCATGTTGAATGATGAACTGGTGTGTGCAAATGTGGGGATACTACTAACTCAAACGGCGAACGCAGTTTTTAATTTTGTCAACTATACCAGATTTTCATGTAGCAACCTACATATTTAGTTGATGTTTACTGCTTTAGCTAAAATCACGGCAGTGATGGGCTCACATACGAAAGACTATGAGCAAATCTAATTGCCAACTAGAGGTTTTTTTTTTTTTTTTGCAGTTGTTTGATATAGCAAGTTCAAACGACATAAACTTGGCAGAAAGCCTTATTAGTTTTGTTTAATACAGATTTTTGCTGGTGTCTAATTTACTGGTGCTTTTAAAATACTGGCAGCGATGAGCTAACGTAAAGGTGCCCATCCCCCCCTCCCCACAATACCAAACATCACCTAATACGGCATACAGATTGCCTTGGGTTTTGGTATATTAATACATCAGTAACCCCCCCGTAAAATCCAAGTGAGGAGTTGCTCCTTACCGAACTTCCCTATGGGCACCACATGCTAACTCGTTTTTAGTTTTAGCTACTCTGTACGAAAGCCCTTTTTACGCCCCTCAGTGTTGCCCTGAACTGCCAAAGGGTGTGAGCTCACGACTTCTTTTACCAGTGCATGCGAGGCGAGAAGAGAAGCAACTAGAACGATCAGAAGTAACGTTTAACTTGTATCGTACGCAACAATTTTGCTGCCAAAACGAAGGGGTAGAAAACACCGCTTATTAAACTTTGCTTTCCAGCTGACTGAATGACAGTAATGATTAAACAGTATTCATGGAAATATTCCGCCACGGCTTCGGCTGTGCGCGCGACAAACTTCCATGGAAACGAAAATTTGTAGCGAAAATATATCCGAGTTTGCCAACTGGAAATTGCAGGGAAACGTATCCGATTCACAGTGATTTCTTTCGTACAGGTGCTCCGACTCCGACCCCCCCCCCCCCCCAATAACGCATGTTATTTTGAAATACGTGAAGTGAATTCGTACGAAAATTGCACCACGAAGTTTGCAGGAAAACGTTTCCTATTCAACTTTTCAAGCCAGCATGCTAGCTTACAGGGCTTCGCCACGATCTATCCCCCCGCTCCCACCTACACTACAGGAAGCCTTTACTAAGAAATAAAAATATTTTTTCGAAAAATTTGAAATGAATCTCATAATTTTTAGGAAAACGTTTCTAATTTACGAAGATTTAAGGCAATTCCCGCCAGGTGCCTAGAGGCCACTGCATTATATTCCCTCCCCGGGAATATAATGCAGTGGCCTCTTATAGGCACCTGGCGGGGAAGGGGTGGGCGGGAATTGCCCGACACTTCCCAATCTGACCCACAATGGGTAGGGTTGGAGTTATTAAATCCACGGCGCCTACCTCTTCCATTAAACAGGATTGTATACATCCTGGAATGTATCGTGGTACAGTAATAAATAAATACTACCTTTTTATTAACTCCGTAAAATCGAGTAAAGGGTTTTGATGAAGTTGAACACAGCTGTAAGAAGGGAAAGCCTCATATTACGGCCGGATTGTCGTCCAGAATTTACGTGCTTTATTTTAATACAGTTTCGATTGTAAATAAACAGTCGTAGATTACATTGAGTAGGCTATCGTGCCGCTACGTTGCGATATTATGGAGCTTATTGCAGCAAAACGGCAAAAGAAATAATAAAAATCATACTTGCTACTGGGACGTGAGACATACCAGATCCCCATCGACGGGTAAATCGTAGATTTAAAACACTCCTTCGTTTTAAATTAAACGAACCAAATGTTGACTAAGCTAAACACCGCCGAACAGTGAGGCCGCCATGTTTAAACGCAGCGCCACAGCGGAGGATTCCGGGCTAGTTGGGAGTGATTGTTGTGGACGAGTCCGAGTGAACGGGGCTTTTTCGCCTAGTATGACGTTTTAGGCGCGCTTGATGGGGATTCGGGCGCGATTGATGTGAAAAATGGAAGCGCTTGTTATGGGACGGAACCGCTTGTTGAGGGAGGTTGGTAGGCATGCTTTCGGCCTTGCATTATTGGACTACTCCTGTGCACTACATCATTATTGGAGTCGCGTGCTTCTTCATTGTCGGGTAGAGATGCGGACATGGGTAGATAAAAAAAAGTTATCGCCTGCTTCCCTCGTGCAAAGAACTAACAATCGCTCGGGCCTGCGGCCCTCGACATTGCATAGTTCTCAACACTCGGAAATCAGGCGATAACCTACACATCTCACTCATAAACCATTATTGCAATCCCGTCGTGTTCCATTGTTAAAGGAGGACTGAGATGGTGAAATTGGGAGATACGGCTTTACGCAGTAGCGCGCACAAGCGGGGAGCGGGAGGGGGGGGGGGGGCATTTCCGCTCCCATTTTCGCAAAATGTCCGTTTTGTAAAAAAAAAATTGCGTTTTTTTGTTCCCAAAAGCTGCTTCAAAGGGGCAGAAAAGGATTTATAAGGGCAAAAACGATTAAGAAATGTGCAGAAAAGATAAAAAGAGCGCCCTTGCCCTCTTCTGGTTTGTGCACGTTACTAGCTTCGCGCATGTACTCAAACGACGTCACAGACGTGTTACGATAATGGACATATATACCAACTTTTGTCTTCTGTAGTTTGGTGCAGGTGCTACTAGGTCTCTACGCCCCCGACGATGGCTAGACCCCAGGAGAGCTTGGAGCAGTGATCACGGTGTAGCCTAGAGTACCCTAATGCAGCTTTGGTGCAGCAACCTGAATGCGCTATTGGCACAGAAAAAACAATGACTGATGAGTTAATTTTCAATCTTTACACGATACCAATTCCTGGCGAAGAAGTAATATTTTGAACGTTTACAAGGCGTAAATTAAAACACCGCACTACTCGGACTAACAGAGAACGTTTCCAGCCAATATACAGGGAATCCAAAATCATGAAATCGTTGAAATTTTAGAAAAAATCAATATTTTCACCGTTATTTTCAACTGTAATAGTTACTTTAGCTGTACGATTTTTTTTAAATTTATGTTTCAAAACTGTCGACCCGATACTCCGTAAACAGAAATTTCGATTGTGCATATGCCACGTTACGAGGCGTCACAGGTCCTTGCCTTTCTGTAACCATTGTACCGTTTTGTAGTTTAGACCTAGTGAAGCATCCCCTTGCACTCAATCATGACGACCGTGGCTCCCTCTCTTCGTTGGGCGAGATAAGCGCTGTGCGAACATGGTGCGCGCCCTTATTAATTTCGTCCGGGTGAGCAGCGTTGGCCTCGGTAAACAGCATGCCAGTTAATCAAAGCTACTGTCATCAGCCAGGTGACGGATTAGAGTAAGACGCTGGCAAGCGAACCGAACACCCCGAGGCAGCGTGGGTGGGAAGGTGGCCAATAACGAAGCTCGCTCTGGATATGCACTCTGCCAGCCGTGAATGGAGTACGCACGCGCTTAACAACAGTGTACACAGCATAAAAGAGACTGAATTCTAAGCAAGCGCTTCGAAAATTGGTCCATTGCCGTTGAGAAGGGACGAAAAGATAGAAGCGACGTGCTTGGGGAATCATTCTGGGATTCTAGGGATCTAGAAATTCTAAGGGCTGTGTCAGCCGGAAAGTTAAACGTGCTTAGTTAATATTGCAGCCCAAAACAGCAATTGTGGGTTAGAAAACAAACAACGTCAAAGGCACACCAACAAAAGAGAATATTTATAGCTTTTCTTAATGGTCCCTCCACACAGGAAACGTTTTAGAGATATTTAGTGCATCAGAACAAGTTCGTAACCGAGCATATTCTTAAATCCTTTGGTTAATGGCTGGTTTTGATTGACTGAGCCTGTGTATAGAGTAGTTTGGATCGTTTTGTAAATCGAATGGAAAAGGGCTTATCCTGATGAGAAAAAATAATAAATTCTTCTATGTTCCTTACACGTTGTTTGTTTTGAAACCCATCAGTGCTTGTACAACGCTGTGTTTTGAGCCATTAATTTTGTCATGTGATATATTGGAAGATAGGTGGATCCTGCAGCCACACCATTTATAAAGATTCCAAGTTGCGTTCCAGGGTTGGGGAGGGGGAAGTTGAGTAATACTTATTGCAAAATGCTTTCTGACAAGCCCACTTCCTCGATAACTTCAATTCCAAACGTTCATATTCGATCGCTCAAAATACAACAATTATGGTCTTGCTAAGCATAAACTTGCATCCGTTACAACAAAGTTTGCAGCACTCCATGTGGAAGGCGCCATATTGTGATAACGTCGAAATTACATCACTCTTTTAAAAGGCAAGGAAGGATACAAGGTTACACATTATCCCATTACCAACTGGACCCGTGCATGCCGCATGGTAATTGAATTTCCCGGTCTTAGCATCTCCCGGTGTTTTGTCATCGTGCAAAAGTAAGTAGCGCGTTCAATTTCTTAAACACTCACACACACGCCACCGTGCCCCCTCACCACTCCCCGCACCCCACTGCACCCCCTTCCGCACTCCTTCAGTGTAGGGTCTGAATATCTCCCTGCCTTCCCCCCAGCACCCCAGGTATTTGGCCTTTCGTTTTAAATTTAATTACACTGCCCCTACCCATGCCGTGTTCCCCCCCAAACCCCCCTAACCCCGCATTCCCTTTTTGCTTGATGCCCGTATTCAGTACGCAGATAATGCGATTCTCCCCCCCCCCCGCCCCCACCTCCCCCCGCTCTTCGTCCTCTTCCCCTCGTTTTGTCTACTTCACATTCCTCCCTCTCCTGATAAGTCGGGATATTTCCATGGATATATTTTAGTGCTACCGCGGAAAAGTCGCATTACGTCTGTTTGGTTTTACTGAAGGCTAAAAATTATCTTATCACTGAGAAAGCCAGCATTCAGAATGCACGTAAGCCCCTGCTTTGAAACAATTCACCTCGCTAACGCGCATCGAATTGTTGCAAGCAATTGTCGTTGATATAGCCATCAGGTTATAAAGCGCATGGCTTAGGGTCCAGGCTCTGAAATGAAATTCACATTCACATCAGGTTATCAGGTGATATGGTTATCAAGTTATTAACATGAAAGTCAAAAGTCAAAACACCGACATTGCTATATTTCACGCGATTAAAACTTTGTTGTTGCTTGCTGGGATGGTATAGTGGTGCAATCTGTTCGAAGACTTTGGAAACCTTGTCCAAACCTGAATTTGTACGCGAATCCCGTCAACAGTTGGCGCTACGTGGGGTTCTTGAAGTATGACGCCATGGTGAGGATAGTGTATACTTGCAAATCGAATGCCAACACCAAATTGCAAAATGTTGATTAATTGGTTGGTCCGTTGGACTTTTGCAGTCTGGGTGGACCTCAAACGAAAGGTCGGATTGGAATGAAATTTGGTACGTCGCTTGATACCCTCAAAAGTATTGCTGAGCCAAAATTTGCCGTAAATCGGCCAATATTATGGAAGAAATTACAAATTTTCGAAATTATTTCTAACACTCATCATTGAAAGTTTAGAAACCTTAATAGTTAAGGAATTCCGACGAAGCGTAATACCATGTTTGTGGTAGTCAAGTGAACTTTAAAAAACACGGCAAATTAAATTTTTGTTACTTCTGTCTAGCTAATAAACTTTTTCGACGCAACTCAATAATTGTGTTATTTTAACCGCTGCTCGAACATCGCAACTATAAAAAACGGAAGGATTCCGTTAACCATACACCTTAGCATCATAAAAAAAAAATGCTGCGAGGGATTACCTTCAGCATGGCTACGAAACTGGCATTTACACTACCGCTGGGAATCCCGAATATGAATCCAAAATAGTTGTATCACGGTGAAGCGATACATATAAAATGAAACTACAGAAGACAACGTGTTTACACCACAGCACGAATCAACAACATGCCTGCGTCTAATAGTTTAAAGATTCCTCGTTGTAACGGTAACATGAAGCCTCGATACCATTGTTCTTTAAAGAATAGGCCTAATCTCAATCGCAGCTACTTACGAAATAAAAATGACAACTAAAAATTTAGGCCTAAAAGCTACAAATTAGGCTTAAAGGCTAAAGTAGGCCTAAGAGCTATCATTTTTCTGACCTACAAAATTGTGATCGTTACTGAAAGATGATAATATGGTTTTAAAATTGACGTTGCTGTCCGTGATAGAGGTGTGCGCCTCAATATTTCGTTGGTGGCGTTGTCATGTATTAGACCAGCGGCAGCATTGCCAACCTGCAGAATATTTTGATTATAGTTGAAAACTACCGCTCTGATGATTGTTTGGCTTGCGGTTAAATGCTTTATTATTAACATTTGTAATCTTGGGAGGGCACTTCGGCAGCAGTAATTTTTATTGTAAACAATGTCAGAATTAGCGGCGGCAGTCCAGCCAGCCGTGACAAACGTGCCGTTTTATTTTTAGTTGGCGTCGATGGCTCACATCTTTAGTGTTGGATGTGGAGCTAAGAATACCTAAACAGACATTAAATGATGGAGCAAACGAAATCCTATTAAAAAGGCTAAAATAAGACAAAGGTCTGCAAATAACAGCATTACGTCACATAACAGGCAAGGAGCCCAAACTCAGCCGAGTGAGCATTTCTCCTAGATTTTTAAGGAGCATTAACAAATATAGTACAGTCATTAAAATAAACACTAAATATTAATTTGAAGTAAAAGGTCTGATCGCTCTGCCTACAATAGGCCCAAAGCCTTTTTCCTAGTATATGTAGACTGGAAAATTTTTTAAATGGATAAGCTTGTATCAGTCATTGCTTTTTAATCAAGAGTAACGTGATTTCGGCGTCACGCAACCAGAACATGGGGGGGGGGATTGAGGCTTAATGGCGCGTCGACAACTTGGTCATTAGCGCCAACCTCAGTCACAGTGCAGTGGTCCGGGTTGCCACTGCACCACACATTACAGAGATGTTATTCAAACCCCTAATCTAAATCAAAACATGGCACCTACCACATAAACTACTGCGAAATTTGTCTCTCTGTATTCTTCCATTTTATTTTAAGTACTAGAGGAAGCCCGTGCTATGCACGGGGTCGGTCACATTTCCCGGGACATTTTCCCGGCACTCTTCCCGCCGACTTGTCAGATTGATCGACCACTCATGCCTGGCTCCTTTTTGGCCGCAGGTAAAGTGGGGTGGGAGAGTGCATTTTCAATGCGGGCGCGAGGAGGGGAGAAGTGGTTTTCCTTTAGGCTTTCCTTTTCCTTTTAGCCGACCTCCGATATTATAATAAAGATTTCACGATGTATTTTGAGTGTTAGGAAATTAAAGTTTGAAATTGAAGTTATCGTGGGAGTGTGCACTACCATTAAGGGAATTCGTGTAGACGTTGTACAGTGTAGAGTTGTTATTTTCATGTTTGCAGTGTTAATAGTATTCGTTCCTACTTATATTAGTTAATTTTAATGGTGTTTTTGATAATTCGAATGTAACGGCTAGCGTTTGTTTTCCTAAATTTAGAATTTAGGTTAAATTTATTAAAGCCGTCATGTGATCTTGGGTTTTTTTTATAACGTGATGTGGTCGTTCGTGTCTTTTGGCGCTTGCCGTGCTTCGCTTGGAGTGAGGGTTACATCTGGTAAAGGTAGTCCGCGACATTCCGTCCGTCGACGAAGTTGTTGGGGAAATTGCATTCTGTGTCATTTTGGTTTCATGGAAAACAACTAAAGTGAATTTTTCAGTTTGCGTTTAATCTAAATTCTCGAGTGTTTATTAATTCCACGGGCTTAATTTCCCGAGCGACTAACAGGTCACTAAGTATTTTCCAGCGTTGTTTTTTACTGCCGTTTTCCGAATTTGGGTTTCGTCGAAATAGTACAGTTTTGATAAAGTGGTTGAAAGATTAAAATTGCATGATGAATAACGACTTTTGACGTTTTGCTGCTATTGGTCACGACCAGAATGAATGAATTAATGTTTGTTGTGTATACTTAGATGCTTAGTATTACAATGGTTAACTTTTGCTTGTATTCTTGTCGTGAAAGTATTCTCATCCTCATGCCCTTACCCCGTCCTTCACATTTTGTTTTAGTTTTATCAGTATTAAAGGTTATGGCTTAATTGTTTGTATTATTTGTGTGGATGTGAGTCTTACGTATTGTCGGCCAGCATTTACAGGATTCCGAACGATTCTACAAATTAAGGAAACAATTCCCTTATTAAACATTCATTTAGGCTTTTCACACAAAATCTACAATGAAATACATTAATAAACGAATATGCGAACTACATGAAACCATTTAAACGAATCACCTAAATTAAACAAATCCCTTTTTATTACTTCAGTAAATGCAGATGCAGACTTATTTCCGATGCTTTTTTGGACTTAGATGTCTAGACTGCCAAAGTAAAATCTGAATATGAATAGTAATTTATTGCAGGAGCAAAGACAGAGAAGAACCCAAGGGGCCACTTACACCCAGCCAATAACAAATTACAGTCCATCAAGGACGGTCGGCAAGCTATAAATTAAAAATCTGATGACATAACCGAACCGACATGTCCGAACGGAGTACAATTAGTTACATTATAACAAATCGAAGTTTCTGGCAGAGAATTTGGATGGAACAAATTTTTCAATTTCGTTTGAAAATATTTACAGAGTTGAACATTACGACGTCTGTTGACAAACTATTCCACATATTTACAAGTCTAATGCCAAAAAAATAACGAAATCTGCAGATTATTTTTGCAGTGCGCACCATAAATTTAAAGGGACGTCCCAGAGTTTTGGTGCAATTTCTAAGTGCAAACATAAAGCTTTAATCAAAATTAACATGCCATTTAATAATTGAATATGTCTAAATTAGGTCAGTATGAAATCTACGTAATTCTAGCGATTGCAAGTTAGTAAGCTTCAAACGAGTAGAATATGATTTACCTTTCATACCACGCAAACCTTTGGTAAAGCGCCTCCATACAGACTCCGTCAGAACAATATCTCCGAGCAAATAGGGTGGCCATACTGGGCACGCATATTCGAGAATTATAAGCCTTACGAAAACTTTAACAGTCCAAACAAGGGTAGAAACATCACCTGAATTAAAACAATACTTAATCACGGCGGAATGCTGAAAAGCATCCTTTACAATGAGACCACAGTGGGGGTGACAATTTTAAATCACATTCCCAAATCTTTTACCTGATGCAAGCAGAGCAATTTGACGCCCACAATAACATTGTTGTATAAGGGGTTTTTACTCCCAAAATGCAACGGGTATCTGCCATGTCCGAGACCATTCATTTAAATTATTTAAAGCCAATGTTAAATTGTGTGTGGCAGTCAAACTTCCAATTAATTCATGAAGTTTAACATCATCTACATTATATAAATTAATTATTTGAAATTAAGCCATAGTCTAAATCGTTTATAAAACGAATGAATAACATCGGGCCGAGAATTGATCCCTGTGGAATACTGCTACGAACAGGAATTTCCTCAGAATGACATGTCCCAACCACAACTTACTGTGATCGAAATTGGAAGAAATCCTTAATCCTCTGTACGAGATTCCTCGAAAACGCAAACTGTGAGGTTTCACCAATAAATAAAAATGAACTACAGACTCAAAAAGCCTTAGCATAGTCACTGTAAACAACATAACCTGGGATTCGTAAATCAACGGCACGAGTACACCCATCCAGTGCAAAGTGCAGTTATAATCAAGAGGCTCGGTTTGGGACAGCCAGCAAAACTTCGTGCTTCACCACGTATCAGAACACCTCAGCTCGAATTAAATTTTCCATGACTTTGCATGGTACGCGTGTGAGGGTTCTTGGTCTGTAATTAACAGGGTCAGAAGGGTTTTCATTTTTATAAATTGCGACAATTCGAGCTTTTTTCAAAATTTGAGGTAATTCACATGTTTTGAAAGACAAGTAAAAAATCATAGAAAGGAGAGGGAACAATTCATGTTTACATTCTGTGTAAAATGCCGACGATAAACCATCTGGACCCCCAGAATGACTGGATTTTAGAGAGGAAATGGTAGTCAGCACAAGGTCTAGACTAAAAATAACAAACTCGCATACATCCCGGTAACCAAAAGCTGGCAGTGTTGGTAGAACACCGTTATCGGCAACTAAATTTTGTGAAAAAGCGTTATTTAAAACACCTGCCTTTTCTGCATCGGTAATTACTAAAGCTCCATCAACCAATAACGTTTAACCCTCGTTTAGTTTTTTTACAAAACTAAATAAGGTGCCAAATTTCCTTGTTTAATAACGTTTTCTTCTGCACTTATAATACGGGGAGCAAGGTAGCCTATGGTTAACACGACCATTTCATGTACAAGAGGTACTCGGTTCGACCCTGACCTCAGCCACCCCTAGCAGTTTCGGAAAGATAAGGGCCCTATGCTGCCTCGTGTTCATGTCGATTGTGGTATGTAAAAGATCCTTGGAATTTCCGGTTGGATTTACCTAGCAAATTTTTCTCTCTCTCTCTGGTGCCTTGGTTTCAGCTAGATGGGCATGAAAACCTACAGCACCTATGGTTAAATATCTAACTGATGCTGCATATAATGCTCCACACTTATTATAATTCAATTTACCCTCTAATGAACCACATTTTTCAAACTTTAATATTTTTTTAATTTTAAGTTTATATAACAGTTTATTAATTATCTTCTGTTTAAGGGTATAAGGGTCTGAACTCTATACATACATCTATTTATCTCAAAATTTAGTAAATCTTTAAATTAATATTAGAGATAGGAGATGAGCAAACTCCAGTTTATAGCTTTCAAATGGTGTCCTCCCGTCAGATTGAAAACCCTCAGATCGAAATGATAGAACGTCCCATGGGATGGAAATACCGTCAGATAGGAAATGTCATTTTCCCAACAGATAGAATTTTTTTCCCATCAAACAAAATTTTGTTTTTGTACTCGAGGGGGTAAAAAAGACACGGGTAACGAGTATAGCATAACCAGTCTACAGGGTTCACCACAAAATACGAATAGTAATTTTTTTGGGCTGTATTTTATTTCTGCCTGGGGCTACTCGTATTGAGAACTGATAGGCTGCTGAAATTGCTTGCGGTTTGCATTATTAGCATTAAGGAATTTCATTTGTTTTAGTATTGCTGTACTGTTGGTTTAGTATTGATTTATCATATCAAAAACCAAAACTGGTTAAAGGGGCCGCCAAGTTCCGAATGGTTCGGCCCTTCAAAGTAGTGATATCAACACACCAAAACATTCGCCAAGTTAATCGCACCGCTTAATAGTTCGAAAGTTAAATGAAAACTGGAACATTGCTACTTTCGGTAGCAATGTTCAAGTTTTCATTTAACGTCCAAAGTATTATTTGGTGCGATTAAGTTGGCGAATGTTTTGGTGTGTTGATATCACTCCTTTGAAGGGCCGAACCATTCGCAACTTAGCGGACTCTTTAACCAGTTTTGGTTTTTGATATGATATCACTCCTTTTTTTTTTTTAAATTGTGTATTGACTCAACTTCTCTACCGTGCAGATGTGTAATAAAGTGCCACTTCAACAAGAAATTGGTTTTCAACAATTTGCTATTACCTTTTGCCTATAGGCCGAACCATTCTCAACTTAGTCACCACTTTATAGGTTTCTGGTTTGGTTTTAATTTTGTTGTAATTTGTTTTATTTAGTTAATTTGGTGTGTTGATATCACTCCTTTGAGGGGCCGAACCACTCTCAACTTGGTGGCCTCTTTACCAGTTTTTGACTTTGTTATTACGGTTGGTTTATTTTTGGTGAATTGGACGTGAATACAATTTCTTTGCAACGTTGTTTAGATTTATCGTGATACACTAGTGTGTGTCTAGGCACGCACGTCAGTATACACGTTCTCATTGTCCCAACTTTGGCCGTCCAATGAGAGACGATGCCGACAATACTAACAATGGTTATAACAATATTTTCGTACTTACGCGCCCTCCCACGCCATTTCCGTTACGCCCCCAGGCTCCAAACCATAAAAGGTACGCAGTTTGTATTGTACTGCACCCATTCGTCCAATTTCATAGTTGGAAGCCTTCCCGTTATCTCGGTATCGAAGAATAATCATCCTATGGAAATTAACATGGGGATGAGCGGAGTAGCTAGCTAGCTAGTAACTAGTAACACATTTACAACGTTATTGAGGGTCCGATTTTGCATTGAAATCAGCTTAGCTGGCATTTCTACACGAGTTAATTTTTGTGAGGTGGGTCATTGCTCACGATTTCAACACAATTTAAGCTTTTGTACCGCATTATTATTTTTCCCCAAGTACCTGAAATGTGCCCAAGCTTCAAGATATCAGACACTGACGCAATGGCGTCGCGCTACAATGGTTTAAAACCTCGACAATTGAATTGATGTGATGTTTGTTGTGATGTTTGTTGCCTAACTTGGCGCGACACACTAGCGTGTGTCTAGATAATTTGGTTACTGAGTGCTACAATAATTGTTAGTATTATTTGTGGTGGCACAGAATTGTTTTAGTGCTAAATATGAACAGGACGGCCTTTGGTCTCAAAGGTTGCTGGATCAAATTCCGCTCAGGGCACGTTCAAGTATTACGTCATTAGCATAGAGGGAGGGCGGTTTCGCAAGTTGGTGGCGATTGATGACGAGGGGGAGATGGTTGGCCAGTTGATGACGTAAGCACCGATATCTCAGTAAAAGGGTGGAAAAATACAAAAAAAAGGACCTCAAAAAACATACGGAAATACAGGGAAAATGCCCCCTCTTATGGAGGGATGTTGCGTTAGAAATGACGTAATACTGGAGGGAGAGATGAGCAATTGATGACGATCAATGATGAGGGGGGGGGGGGGTTAAAAATGGACAATTTCTTGATGACGTAATTTTTGAACGGCCCCTCAGGCAGTCTGACGTTTAAGTCCAAAAGGCAACGTAAATAGGTTTGCATCTGTACTTAGTGCTAAATAAACGTAGAGTTTGGAAAAAGTAGACTCTACTAGACTAATAACATAAAATTAGGTCTGGAAAATGATCTTAATCCTATTGTTTAGTATTCTTTTGTAGAAACTGAATTGACTTTGGTTATGTAATTTTAGTTTAAGTGAAAAAATCTCACTATACATTTAAAAAATAATTCCCGTTATATCGAAAAATAAATCCTGTGGGATAGAAATACATTTTCCCGTCGGGTCGAAAATGTTCTATCTCTCGGGTCATGCGATACTTTCTATCTGTTGGGTTTTCGATCCGATGGACCTGAACCTTTCAAATGCTGTATCATAAGATCAAAATTTATCCTACTTTTTACACCAGTGAGGGTGTGTCCAAAAACGCTTCAGGTTAAAAATGGAGTTAAATAATACTTTTTGGTGGTCACCAGTACTGAAATGGAACCCTACTTCCAAATCATAGACTGTGCCCCTACCTTTGAATCACGACTCTAAATCGTAGAAATTAAATACACGAGCTGATAGACTAAGGACCGAAACCCTACTACTCAACCCATACTCGGCCGTTTTTGAAATTCCGTTAGAAGGTTCTCAACCCCAAGTTAAAACAAAAAACGACAAATAAAACCCAATATTTTACAAAGAGAACGCCACCTAAGAGTTCAGACCCAACAGTCCAGTGAGTACCAACGAGGTTGAAGGGTTTAAACTTTTTAACTGTTTGTAAATAGGAATAATATTTAATTAAAAGTGCTGGAAAGCTAATACCGTGTGTTTGTATATTAAATACCTATCGACTATGTTTTATTTGTTATTCACTTGTCTGGGTAGGATTACCCTTTTATATTAACTTATTACCATTTATCACCTTATAACTAAACATAGTTAAGGGGTACCTCTGGCTCCTGTCTTCCGAATTTGTAAACGATTTGTATCCTACTTATCATCTTTCGTGTAACTTTGGAAAGATCGAATGCCATCAAAAGCTATTTTAGCAATATCATCTATTCTATCTATCACGAATGACAGCGCCTTTGGCTATCGTCTCTGTCGATGTAATAATTACGTATCAGATGAATTTCAAGCTATTTTGACTCCTTTCAACTTCTCAACCCCCTCCCCATCTGTTCAGTTCGAAACATTGTAATTACTAAGCTAAATCAGAACACCGATCTATTGAATTCCTGTCAAAATTGACAATCAGTGCGCGATCAATGGATACCCTTCAAAATTGTTGACTACAGCATAACACATGGTTTAATGCCGCTGGAAATGACTAAGTAAACTGTCACCATCAGTTATGAACCCTGTAAGAAAGATCGATGCTGATGTGTCTGTGTAAGAATTCATGACAGGCAACAGGTTTCACGTCATTCATATGTATTTATTACAAGATTCTAAATTTTCGGGTTGTGTCCTACCCTTCAGATCGGTTTTAAACAAAACAGCGCTTATTGATAAAAAGATAACATTAAAAAGCACACACTTACCAACCAGTAGCCATTATAGTGAAGTCTCTTAATGTTCGAAATTTAAAAATAATCATTTTCCAGTTACTAGCATCCAAGTCAGCACGTGTGTTCACCTCTAGGGGCCCAAGGTCCCCCTAATAGTCGGCGGAGTGAGCTAGCGAAGCGTTGGCTATAACGGACACCAAATTGCAAAATATTGGTTGGTTGGTCCGTTGGTTGCACTTTTGTAGTCTTGGTGGAGCCCAAACGAAAGGTTAGATTGGAATGAAATTTGGTACATCGCTTTATACCCACAAAAGTATTGCTGAGCCAAAATTTGACGTAAATCGAAATATTATTACAGAAGAAATTACAATTTTAGAATTTGTTTCTAACACTCACGAATGTAAATTTGGAATCCTGAATAGTTAAGGAATTCCGACGAAGTATGCACCACCTGGTGCTAGTCAAGTGAACTTTAGCAAACTCGGCAAATTAAATTTTGGTTGCTTCTTTCTAGCTGAAACCTTTTTCGATGTAACTCAGTGAAATAATAACATTTGATCCGTGCTTTTAACCACTACAAGAAGAAACGCAACCAGAAAAAACAAAAGGATTTCATTAACGACAAAACATGAGTTTCGTTTGCAAAAAGAATGCTTGGAGAAATTCACTACAACACGGCAACAATTATAGTAGTTTACACTAGCTATGGGAATACTGTCTATGAAACCAGAAATCGTCGTCTCAAGGCGAAGCGCTATACATAAAACGAAAGTCTACAGCAGACGACGTGTTTATATCACAGCACGAAACAATAATATAGTTAAAGATTAAAGTTTAAATATTCCTCGTTGCCATGGTAATGTGAAGTCTCGAAATCGAAACCATGTCGCATGAAGGAATAGGCCTAACTCTCGAACCCAGCTGAGCTGCTACTTACGAAATAAAATCGCCAGGCAAAAATTAGCCGTAAACCCAAAAAACTAGGCCTAACGCCTAGAAATAGGCATAAAAGCTAACACATTTTTAACCTACAATTGTGATGGTTATTACTCCTAGCTGTTGCAGTGGGTGATAAACGTGTGCGCCAATATTTTTGTTCGCGCAAGTGTTAAGTTTGTATCTGTGGTGGCATTGTGAACCTTTTAAATCTTTGGATTATTGTTAAAAACTGACTTATTGATGATTGTTTTGGCTTGCAGTTAAATGCCTTATTATTAATTTTGTAATATACGGACTACACTTTGCAGAGCAGTTCCTATAAACAATGTTACAATTATTGGTGGCAGCAGCTCAAACAGTGGTTGCCGTATGTGCCGTTTTATTTTTAGTCGGCGGCGAGGGTGTAGGCTGTGAAAAGAGACTACAAATAACTAAACATAAAATAAATTCTGGCGTAAACGAAAGCCTATTAAAATAAATATAAAATTAGCTTAGGCCTATACTTGATAAAAATAAAGCCAAAATAAGAAAAAGGCCAGCAAAAAGCAGCAGTACATCACACAAAAGGCAAAGATCCCAACTTAGCCAAGTCAGTATTGCACCTGGATTTTTTTTAGAAGCATTAACATTACAAAAAAAAAAAAAAATATATAAGTTTAAAATGACGATCTGTTCGCTCCACTTACAATAGGCCCAAAGCCTGTTTCCTAGTTATATAAATAGTATTGTGTACAGGTATTATGTTTTGTTGCAAAACATTCGAATGTGGGCTCAATTGAAAAATGTGATGGAGTCAAACCACATCTAATCATCCCTTACAGTTATAAGCCACATGGGCCCGAGAAATCCTAATTATTGCAAACGTTGTAAAGAGCAGGTGTTGTAATAGACGATTTTTCTGATGTTTCAGCACGGCAGTATTTGGACTCGAATGAAAAAATTCCATGACTTCGATATGTTTCTGACATCTTCCGACAGTTATAACCCACATGGCGTCCACGAATTCCCAAAAATTTGAGAGGAAGGGAGTGCAATTGAATAAAATCAAGATTAAATATCATCAGTGCTAAGAAACAAAGCTTGATGGGGTTGCAGTTCTAACATGTTTAACACTACAATCACTCTCTATACTCCGTTTCTGTTACTTTGGAGGTATAACGTCCTCCAAGCGGTAGACACGCAACGAGACAGAAACAATTTTTCTTGGTAATTCTAATCGGAAATTCCAAAATTTTTTACATTCCGCAGTCTCAATGTGAGCACCAGGCATCACAGGACCCTTCTCTTCCTGAAAACGCCTGGGCTATCTGAGATCAGGCTCGAACTCAAAACCACTGGCATACTGCTATAGTGGTGGTACGTATCAGGCCACTGCCCCCCCCCCCCTCCCCCCCCCCCGTTTCTGTTACTAACTCCTGACGAAACTGGATGGGGTTACTGAAGATTGTACGTTTTCATGATTTCTTATTATTAAGTGTTATTTTTAATATCCCTCTTTCTACTTTAATAGGAAAAACAGTATACAAAATTTAGAATCATGTAATAAATGAAAGTAAAGCAATTAAAATATCTGGCAGCCTGGTTCTTTGGACGAATCGTATAACTCTCTGCGCCAAGTCAATTTGTTGCTCCGTATTTGTAAACTAACCAGGGAAACACCACTGTTCAGCAAATATAGCTCAAGTTTAGAAACTATTTCAGCAACTTTTTTCATACCAAGTTTAATAAATGGCCTTTGGATGGACTTACCTCTACATTTTGGTTAACATATTTCTGGTAGCCTAAAGTTGAAAACAAACTGGCCGACAACTCAAGGCTTGACAAGACACAGCCACAGGACTGCATGGTGTTGTCTGGTTTCAGGACTAAATCGATACCGAATTTGGCACCAATAAAACATTACTATGTCGCTATTACGGGTAAAATCGGTAAATTTCGACAATTTCGTATAAAAAAGTCTTGACATTCACGCTCACCATTTTAACCGTTTTTTTTATTGCTTTTGAAAGGTGTTAATTATAAATCGATAGCTTGAGTCGTTTTCAAGTTATTTCCCTTCCCCCCCCCCCCAAAAAAAAAAATAGCTCCAAAGAAAGATACTTTAAAGCAAACAATTTTTAGTAACCAGGTGACAAAACTGATTTTTTTCAGTAATATCAATCCAAAATCAAGCCAGAGCCAGATGCAAAAATATTCAGTACCATTATTAAGACTCGACCAGATATCCGTAGCAAATCTGATCAACCAAAAATGGCAAAATCCTTGCGGTTGTAACTATACACGTAGCAGATACTTGTTTCCGGCGGAACTATTAATTCATGTAATA
>JAHWFP010058786.1:0-17165 GCA_023313725.1 Lithobius niger
TCTAACACCCAACGCATTAGGAACATGACGTCGAAACCGCTATTATTATGACTTACGAGTGAGAGGTTCGAATCCTCGGCATGTGACTCGAATAGTCAACGGCGAAAATCGTCGAGTGTCTTTTCACCGTTCATAAACACTTTGGGCTTATCCCCACAACGATCGCATGTGGCTTTATCGAAACAATAAATACAGGCAATGTTGACAAACCGTTAAATTTATGTTGTGCATGAAATGCTCTTTTTCTTTACTATCACTCTACTTGTGTGTTTCGAAATCGTAAACGACTAAACACACACAATCCTTTTTTTTTTTTGGTGTTGGTAAAGACTGAATGTAACACCGATGATCGAGCCGTCCCCATTGTTTACATATTTTACAAACACGTTGACAGCAATGATGACTGTCCTTCCATTGCCTTCAAACGTTAGGAAAAAAACCCCTTGCATTTGGGTGCCCGCTGGACTGTTGAACTATTTTTTTTTGTTTGTTTTGTTTTTAATTCCTACAGATTGAAAAGAGAGAAAAAACCCTCCTTTAGTTTTTTTTGGTCCTATCCTACATGTACATAAAATAAAGGAACCTGTAGGCGTACCTTTTACAATTGCTTGATCTGTCTCTGAGGCGACGCTTTTTTTTTTCCTGGATTGTTGAACTCTGAAAAAATAATACGAAAACGCTCCATTAACAAACACCGACAACGAATTAAACTTGTCTTTTTCCGTAATGATTTCTAAGTTTCATAACGGCGACAATGTTTACCTTTTACTGAAAAGCTCTTGATTCTGATGATGGGCGGCGAGTTGATGATTTCCAGCTTGCACTGACCGTTTTATAGCGTGGTGGATTGTATTGTTTCAAGTGGCCGACGAATCCTGCTCGGTTCTTTTCGTACGCTCTTACATTAAGGTCGCCCACACACTGAGCGGCCAGGTTGCACGACTAATGGTCGTCGCGGTCGACAAACACGTTGTTTTTCATGATAATTCACGGTCGGGTGGTGAAAAGTGAATAGGGTGCAAATGTGGTCGGCCTTTGGCCGTCTGCACCGTTTGGGATCCTATAGTGGCCGTTGCTACATATACCGTAAGCATTCACGTTGTAGGTAGCGACCTGGCCGAGCGGCTTGGTAGTTGTGTGCGCGGGTGTCCTATATCACCTATATCCTTGCATTGGTCATTCCGCGTGTACCCTGCCTCGTTGACAAAAAACATGACACGTGTTGTGTTTTGAACAATAATACTACGTTATATCAGCTCCGCCTGCTTGGCTCGAGGCTATATTTTTTTCTGCCCTCGTATCGTTATTTCCCTCGTTTTGGGTATAAAGTGTTATGTAGAAGGTTTATGACATAAAAACACTGGCGGCGACTGTCTGGATTTTCGTTTCACATCCTTATTACTCACATCCCAATTGCTTAGACATATTGTCGACTTTCTCTCGTGTCCCCGTTTTTTTATAATGAATTGTCGCAGGTGGTTCACTGATTTAAATCCCACGGTGTTTTGACAGTTATTAATAGGCTACAAGCAGCCATAACCTACATTCATAGACCCCCCGTTATTACTTTTCTGTCTAAGATTCATGTGTAATTCCCACGTTTTCTTAACAATAACCTATACAAACACCCCCTTAACCTACTTCGCTAGACCCTCCATTATCATTATTTTGGTTGTGGTTTTCCTTCATCTCATGACCCGATGTCTTTCTGTTAATAGACAATAGGACGTGTAACGAATCGGTCTTTTTTTATAAATCATTTATTGGTGTCATCTCCCACCTAGATTTTTGTTTTGTCTGTCTGATCAACTAGTGTCTCGTTTAAGTTCTCACTCACTTTTTACCCCTCCCTACTTATTTTTTTCTTGAGAGGGCGGGCTTATCTTATTATGCTCCAGGCCATTACGGACTTTACACTTCTTTGGATTTTGCACATTTTTACACTTCTTTGGGTTTTGGTATAACAGAATTGCCGCCCAACTGAGCAACACCTAACAGGAAAACCTGCATGCGCTGGCCGTATCGTTAGCGACGACTTTTATGGAAACTATCTACGCCGAAGATCAACCAGTAAGTACCTACTTTCGTAAACAGCTCTTAAACCAAGGGTTTTTTTTTAACGTTTTTTTTACCGTTTCACGTATTTTTAAAAGTCATCAATGGTATGTAGGAAAAGTTCTCTATATTCGTTATATTTTTTTAGTGAGGAGTCTTTTTGAAAACTTGCCCGTGTTTTGGCTAGCATCACATAGACCTCAAACTTTGAGCTGTGAATGCTGATAAAAATGCAGCTTCATTCGTAAAAACATATCCTTTCTATCACTTTTACCCATGCATGCACGCAAACACACATGCCGGAAAAGGGGGTTAGTAACACAACCATGGCTCTTTTCCAACTACCTACTAACCGTCTGGGGATATAGGTTCAACTATCGCGGTCAGGCAACGTACATCTACGGCCCTCCCCCGCTTTTATGTCGGTTGTTGAGCCGTTCGCCCTGGCGTTCGTAGGGGAGGTAACTCACTCGTCCCTCCATATTGTAGTTACACTTTTTCTTTTTTCGTCAGTCCTCATATTATTTTTTTTTTCTATTATAACTGATGCAAAGCATGTGGGAGGTAATGCTCTCCCGTAACATACTTATGTATACCATCCGGGAGTGTTTAAGCTAGGAAAGGGCTCTGCATCAGGCCCTACGGCGGTGGTAGCCACCGTGCTTCCCCATACTAGTCCCTACCATGATTTTTTTTTTACGGGGACTAGTATCTTTTTTCCAGCTATGTTTTCGATCCCAGCTTCTTTATTAATTTTTTTTTCTCAGTTTTTTACCATTTCACTTAATTTTAAGTCACCGACGATGTATATACTACATAATATTTCTGTATATCCGTCATATTATTTTAGTGACGAATCTTTTGAAAACATGCCTGTGTTTTGGCTAGCATCACATAGACCTCAAAATTTTGAGCTGCGAATAGTAAAATGTTAAAAGTAAAATGCAACTTTTAACACGATTTCATCTGGTTTATGGTCTTTCTTTACAACATTTAATTCCGTTGCATTACCGTTGGCGGTCTGTGTACCCCCACGTTGGTACAACTTGAGGTAGTTCACGGGGTAAATGACGTACCGAATTGACTTTTTTTTTACGTATATACTAGGGCGCCACTGTCGATTTTTTAGACCTACTTACGACTCGCTACACTTCCACACGATAGCTAGACCATAGACGCGCAATATGACCTTTTGATATCGTTACTTTACGTGTCTCGTTTCTTATTTTCACGTGTATTGGGGCTTATCCCCTCCCGCCGGACGCTCCCGGGGATTCCCTTAAGCCGTCAGTTCTCCCTTCAGAGAACTGCCGGTGAACTTTTAGTTTTTATTTTCCTAGTTGTTATCACTCCTCTTCCCCCAGTCTCCATCCACGTTCTTAAATTCTCAGTCTACACTACGTTCCGACTTTCGAATTGAAGGCACTATTCCGCCTGGCGTCGCTCCGTTATAGCCTATATTATTTTACACATTTTGTATTTCTTACATGTCTAATCTCGTGGGTTTTTTTTTTGGTGAAGCATACTCACACTTCTACCCTACCCTAACCTAACCTACCCTACCCTTCCTACACACAACTACCGACGACTAGATGAAGGATGCTTCCATCAAGTGGTATTATGTACAACATCTTGTTTTTTGCTTTCTAACACCTTTTTTTTTTCACCTTTACAGCCCGAAAAAGGTTCCATACTACAACTATACTTAAGGTAACCACCAATACTTTTACCCATGCATGCACGCAAACACACATGCCACGGCTCTTTGCCCGCTACCTACTAACCGCCCGAGATATAGGCTCAACTATCCCGGTCAACCAACGCACATCTACGGCTAGAGGTCTGAGGGCTACTGCAGGCACGGCTTGGGGCCTGCAGGCACCCCAGATGCACGCTTCACCCTGCCTGGGATTTAAATGTGCTACCGAAAAAGCATGGGACTCTGTTAGGCTGTAGCACAATATAACTAGGACGGGTGCACAATACTACTATCGCATAAATGGATAAGCGTCTAACCGTATAACCATAATACCGTGCCTCTATAATAAATAACAACCAGCGGTCGAAAAACAAAGTAAAAAGAAATTAACACAATTTCCCGTGTATTTAGTAGACACCACTTCGCCGAAAATGTCTTGGGGATGCTTTAGCCTTCGTCCAGCTTATGAATTTCAAAGTATAGATGGGAAGTGGGCTTGGTTACGGAGGATGGGGGCGAGGCAAGTAAGGGGTTGGAGGTGGCGGATAGAAGGATAGAAAGGCACGTATGTAAAAGCAGAAATGCCACGATGGAGTGGTCAGCAGTAGCTAGCAAGAAACCGAAAGGGGCCCATATCTGAAAACTGTTTCTTGGGCCAAAACAGAGCGATCAGATTTGCGAATTCCTTTTTTCGCTTTTTTTCCCCCGTTAAGTTTTTACTCATTATACAGGGTGGTGCAAAAGTATAAAGAAGTCTATTGCCGTTCCAAAGCTACTAAGAGGAGAACCACGAAAACGTACGATACATACGTATACTATGGGTTGGGGGGGCATGTAATGTTGCTAGTTTAAATGACCTTGGAATCGTCGTTCAAGATCCTCACGATACTTTATTTTGAAATACACGTCGTAGAATAGTGGTGTAAATTAGAAAGTTGTAGAGAATTGTATGCCAATGCCAAAGCAAAAAATAGGATGAAAATCGGACCATTATGGTAGGTGTTATCTTTCAGAGAATTTAGTCGTAATAGCTTAATTTTCACCGCATGTCTTCAGGATGTCTATAGCAGAGAAAGCGCCGTACCAAACGAAATTATCGCAGCAGTACGGTTACAGCTACAGGTTTTTTTCTTACCTATCCTGAAACGTGTGGTGCGTTTTCTACAAAATTGGAGAAGTGGTTTTCCACAAGCATACATATGTTCAGTTACATTTAGGAGGAGGGAGATCTGTAAATGTTTACTTGAGCAGGGAGGGGAGGGGCAAGGCAGATTAATGGCTTTACGCAATGTTTTTTTTTTTTTTTATTTAAAGCAAACGGAATTTGTTGAGTCGTTTTATTACCAGTCATGCCAAGCATGTATTGGAGGAGGGAGAGTTTTTGTCCAAATGAGTGTTGCATGCTGCCTCCCCCCTATGTTTAACTACGCATGCTTCGGGAAACCACTTTCCAATTTTGTGGAAAACGCACCACACGTTCAGGATAGGTAAGGAAAAAAACCTGTATTTTGTATCTGTATCCCGTACTGCTGCGATAATTTCGTTAGGTACGGCGCCTTCTCTGCTGGACATTAGAAAGACATGCAGTGAAGCTATTGCGACTAACTTGTTTGAAAGATAACTGCTACCGTAATGGTCCGATTTTGATTCTAGTTTTGCTTTTGCATTGGCTCACAGTTCTCTACAACTTTCCAATTTACACCACTATTCTGCTACGTACAGTTCAAAATTTATCTTCATGATGACCTTGGACGACGATTCCAAGGTCATTTAAAGTAGCATCATTACATGTCCCCCGACCCATTGTACATGTTTGTATCGTAATTTTCGTGGTTCTCCTCTTAGTAGATTTGGAATGGCAGTAGGCTTCTCCAGACTTTTGCACCACCCTGTATATTATTATCTACCCCAAAACAAAACTGGTTAAGGATTCCCGCCAAACTTTTCGGCCGTGTGAAGTCGTGATATCAAACGCCAAGCTCTTTCGCCAAGCTTATCCCACCGAGTAATCATTCGGAGGTTAAATGAAATACTTGAAAATTGCTTACTGCGCAATTTTCAATTAGGCCTATTTCATTTAACGTTTGAAGTCTTAGTAGGTGGGATTAGCTTGGCAAAAGAGCTGGGCGTTTGATATCACGACTTCACACGGCCGAAAAGCTTGGCAGGAATCCTTAACAAGTTTTGTTTTGGGGTAGATATCAGATCTTTTTGGTCCAAATTGATAAAATCCATTTTTTTCTTAGTAATTATGAGATGAAAACACCAATCGAGTATTCTGGTCCATTTCTTTTTTTTTTTTTTTTTTGGCTTTTGGCTTTCGTTACATTTTGAGCACAGCAGTCACCCTTTTTTCATATGATCAGTATTTCTCAAAACTAGCTGGACCCGTGCATGCTGCATGATGATTGAATTTCCCGGATTTACCTTCTTCCGGTGTTTTGTCGTGTTAGGAAAGTAACTGGCGCTGTCAATTTCTTCTTCCCCCCCCCCCCCTCCCGACCACCTCAACCCGCTTCCGTCCTCCCAACACCCCCACACCGAACTGCACCCCCTGCCGAACTCTCCCAACGTGGGGTCTGTATCTCCCCGGCACCTTAGGTGTTTGGGCTTTGGTTTTAATTTACCCCCCCCCCCCCTCCTCCTAAAATGTGACAGTCTGCCGCCGACCCTTCTTTCTCGTTTTCTCGCCCTTGTCATCCTTCCCTGGCCAGAAGTCGGGACATTCCAACGGATGTTTTGGTGTAGACCCGGAAAAGTCACAATGATGTTTGATCGTAGTCTAAAAAAAAAACAATCACTGAGAAACTCAGTATTCAGTAAGCAAGTCCGCTCATCAGCGAAAGTCAAAACATCGACAATGGCACACTCCACAACAAAATGAGGTACATTGTCATTATAATATGTTGCAATTATAATTGTTGTTTATTTACCGAGTGTGAACGGCCTTAGGGCTTCGGGCAGATGACCAGGAGTGGTTAACGCTCGTTAAACCCTTTGAACCCTTTGAGTATGAACGGTCGCGTACGCAATGATTGTTGCTGCATGCTTTGAAACAATTCAGTTCAGCTCAGATAGCCTAAATCTACGAAGCAAATAAGCTATTTTATCGTTAATAGCTGCCGAAAACATAGCTTAGTTGGTTTAAAACTATACGGGTTTAGCTGAAATACGGGGTCTTTCATTTTACCCATCAAGTATGAACTGTTTTAGATGAAAGTTTGCAATACATAACACGTGCACCAAGAATTGTTATGCACCGTAGCAAAGACATCCCACGTACACAAAGAATGAAAAACACGTTACTTTTAATTGTAAAACTATAATTGTTGGTATTTAACAGTTGGCTGCTGTTGATGCTGATCCTTGAGAGCTTGCGGTATTAATATAGTAGAAGGTTACAGTATCTACTAACAAATGCACGGATTTATTTAATGTTGAGTTTTGCATTGTTGCATAAAAACAATGTTTAAAACAATGTAAAACAATCAATCAGGTTGTTTAGAGGTCCCTAACCCCTGAACCACTTGACCAAATGGAAGAGGCCTTATGAAAAGAGAACTTCTCCAGAGCAATACCTGTAAAATGAGCTAAAAACCAGATTTATCCACCGCATGAAAGAATTTATTTTCGTGAAACAGAAAAAACGCTAGCCAGTAGCCAGTAACTAGTAATCTATCCCCAAAACAAAGCTTGTTAGGGATTCCCGCCAAGCTTTTCGGCTGTGTGCAGTCGTGATATCAAACGCCAAGCTCTTTCGCCAAGCGAATCCAACCGAGTAATAGTTCAAAGCAGGCCTCAAAATAGGATTTCATGCACGTTGCAAGATTTGCCACGAACAATCTTCACCTCATGGCCAAAATTTTCCATCTCGTGGCAGTGGTGTAAACTTCCACCAGAGCGTATTTTCTGCGATTTTTAATCCGCAATGACCAGTCCTTAAAAAAGTCAGTTAAAATCAAATTGAAAAAAATTAAAAAATTAAAAAAATCAAATCATGTTGCTCGATTAAGGTCACCTTTGAAATCCCAAAAGGAAAAGAAGTCACAAATTTTCACCCAAATTCCTTAACTGGGGAGGTGGCAGGGTAAAGGGTCGTCCTCAGTTTGGTCGGTTACGTCCCGTTTCGCCAAATCCTGTTTCACCAATTATCGTTCACGAAATTTTAGCCACACGAAACATTTAAAACATTTAAACACGAATATTTATAACATGATAATGGTCAGACATTTATAGATAAACACCCGTTTTGCAGAATCCCATTTTGCAAAATAATTTGTTTCAAATTACGTGCCTCGCTCGCGTTGCTGCGCTCGCTGCGGCTAAACACATAACATCAGAAAACACAACTAATCAAAAATTACTAACAATTAGGCATGCCGTTTTAACTTTTGCAATGCTACATTTTTAAAGAATACTTTGATTCTGAGAAACGGGATTCTGCAAGACAGAAATTCCCGTTTGGAAAAGGTTAACCATCACGTGTGTAACTAACTATTCTTAAAAGAGAACCTTGGCATTGACGTAGTGACGCCCAAATATTTAAAGCGCACATTTTCCTATCTATATTGTCCGTTTTCAAAACGCTAATAAATCAACTGGACCTACCGTATTCTACCACTGCTTGTCTCTGTTAAATGTTTGCCTTTTAAAGCCCCATTACATAGAAACAAGGTATTGAATTTCGTGTACGTAAAATTTTGTCAAATTCGTTTTGGCGAAACGGGATTTGGTGAAACAGGGCTGGCCCCTGAGGGCAAAACTGTTATTCTGCTTATTTTTTGGCGAAATGGGATTTGGCGAAACGGGATTTGGCGAAACGGGAGTTCACCGTTTGGTCGTGTGTCCAAATTATTCACTTTTTTTTTTTGCGGTGCAGGGGGTGGGGGGGCGGGGAGGAGAGGGTGGCCGGAAAGGGATACGATCCAAAAAAAATATTAAAATATTAGCAGAAAAATATCAAAATAGCTCTAAAACAAAAAAAGGTAAAGGAGTTCGAGAATAAAAGTATGCTTTCCGGAATTTTTTTTTCAGTTGTCCAAGTTACGGATTTAATGCAAATTTATGATTTCTGATTAATCCCTCCCCTCCCACCCAAATTATGGCGGAAACTCGTCATTTCATGATTTATCCTTTAACGATCGAAGGTCACCCGACCAAAGTGACGACGACCCTTTCCCCCACAACCTCCCCAGTTAAGGAATTTGACAGGAAACTTGTGATTTCTATTCCTTTCGGGATTCCAAAGGTGATCTTGATCGAGCAACATGCAGCTAATGGATGATTAATACACACGTGAGTGCATTTAGGTGGTATTTTTGTAAATTTTCAACCAGATTTTTTCGCGTTTTTTTTTTCCATTGGCCTTTTTTTCCATCGGCCTTTGTTTTCGCGGCTTTTTTTTTCACGGTTTTTTCCATCGGCTTTTTTTTTCCATCGGCCTTTTTTTCCGAGGCTTTTTTTTACGGGGCTTTTTTTTCACCGGCTTTATTTTCCAAGGCTTTTTTTTCCGGTCACCCTTAAGGCGATAGTTTTAGCTTGCTTTTCTCAATGAAAAAATCTCAATGATGTTGTCCATTTCCATATTTCGATGCCATTTCGATTACCATATTACATTATGCCACTGATCAAGAGCAATGACCCACCTGACAAAAATTAACTCGTGTAGGAATGCCAAGCTAAGCTGCTTTCAATGCAAAATCTGACCCTCAATAACATTGTAAATGTGTTAGCTAGCTACTATCTAGCTAGCTAATTCTCTCATCCCCATGGTAAATCCCATAGGGTGATTATTCATCGATGCGAGATAACGTGGAGGCTTCCAGCTATGAAATAGGACGAATGGGTGCAGTACAATACGAACTGCATACCTTTTATGGTTTGGAGCCTTGTGACGTATCAGGGATGGCCTGGGAGGGCGCGTAAGTGCGAAAATATTGTTATAACCATTGTTAGTATTGTCGGCATCGTCTCTCATTGGACGGCCAAAGTTTGGACAATGAGATCGTGGATGCTGACGTACGTGCCTAGACACACACTAGTGCTTCACGATAAATCTAAACAACGTTGCAAAGAATTTGTATTCACGTCCAATTCACGAAAAATAAACCAACTGTAAAAACAAAGCAAAATAAACAAAGCCAAAAACTGGTAAAGAAGCCACTAAGTTGAGTGGTTCGGCTCTTCAAAGGAGTGATATCAACACACCAAAACTAACTAAATATTGTAATACAAGTTACAACAAAATTTAAACCAAACCAAAAACCCATAAAGAGGTGACTAAGTTGAGAATGGTTCGGCCTACAGACAAAAGGAAGTAGCAAATTGTTGAAAACCAATTTCCTGTTGACGTGGCACTAAATACTACACATCTGCACAGTAGTGGAGTTGAGCCAATACACAATTAAAAAAAAGAGTGATATCATATCGAAAAACCAAAACTATCAAAAAAAGGGGTGCCAAGTTCCGAATGGTTCGGCCCTTCAAGGGAGTGATATCAACACACCAAAACATTCGCCAACTTAATCGCACCGTATAATACTTTGGAAGTTAAATGAAAACTTGAACATTACTACCGAAAGTAGCAACGTTCTAGTTTTCATTTAACCTTCGAACTATTAAGCGGTGCGATTAACTTGGCAAATGTTTTGGTGTGTTGATATCATTCCTTTGAAGGGCCGAACCATTCGGAACTTGGCGGCCCCTTTTACCAGTTTTGGTTTTTGATATGATTATTATTAACCATAGCCCGTCTTTTACCCAGAAGAAAATCTTCGTAGTTGCCTTCGGTACGGGAAAGTGTTTTAAAATTATGGTTTTATTATTTTATTTAGTGTAGTAGAAAGAGAAAAAAGAGAAAGAAACCTACACCGTTTAAAAGAATACTGCAATTTCAAAGGTTTATTTACTGAATAAATTTTTGCTTAAATGAACAAGAAATTAAACCATATTATACTGACATATAGACAGGGCCGCAGCTGGGGGGAGGGCACCGGGTGTAAAGTGTTCCCAGGAAAGACAAAAGCTTAGCCATGTTCACTTTCAGTTTTTTCCATTATATTTTTGTATTTTTGTGTGTCAGACGTCTTGTTTTTTGCATTGAAATAGTACCGATTTTTTTTTCTCCGTATCAAAAAAATTTATTATTTAAAACATCACGTTTGTAGAGTCTACAGAAAAAGACTCTACAAGATATTATTCCTAGTTCCGCCGTTGGTCATGGAATTTTTGGGTTTTGTTTTCAAAACGCAAGTGTCCCCAACCCGCAACCCAAGATGGACTTAAAAATAACTTACCCAGGTTCAATTTCACTTTTTTTCCATTATATTTCAGTATTTTTTTTAAGTCAGAAGTCTTCTTTTGCATTGAAATGGTACCTCTTATTTTTGCCGACTTTCCCCACTCCCCCAAGAAAAAATTCCTAGCTACATGGGTCATGACCTAGCAACTAGATTTTTATTTATTTTTTTATTTTCACGTATTTCAAGTCGGAAAAAGACTACAATTTATATAACTTTCATCTGAGGAAACAACAAAACAAGCATTGGTTACTACGACTAAAATATTATTTTCTTGGAAAATGCTGCATTTTTTTGAATGTCTAGCACCTTAGTTAAGTTTAGGCTATGTTTATTAAAACTCCTTAATTCGCAACGACTTTAAATATTGAAAAAGTATTGTAATGCAACCTTAAACGTTGCATTAACAAAGCCCAATAATCTATAATTGGATTTTGTTTGTGTCTGGCAAAAAGTTAAAATTACTGAGCCAGTTTTCTACTTTCATCGACAAATTTGAAAAGATACGGAAGAATGTGCGTTGCGAACGCCAGCAGACAAGAGCAGTGTTGAACTAACCAAGATGGCGGGCACGCGACTTTCCCACTACCAACTGGCTCCATGCAGGTAACGCGTAGCTGTGACATTATGCCAGCTCCATCTCTTTTCTTTCCTCCGAGGGCGAAACGGGGGTTCACCTCCCCCTTCCCCCCAACTAATATCCCTTCCACTGGGGAGAAAGTCCGGAACCGCCTCGGACCTGAGGCTGATCTTTTCGCCGACTTCGACCCCATGTCTCAGTGTAGAAAGGGTCGCGCTGATTAACAATAGCATGACAAAGGAAAAGTGGAGGAGGAGACGGAAGAGGGAGGGGAGAAAGAAACAGCGATAGCGAGAGAAAGATTAAAGTCCTGACCTTGGCCGTGATGTCGGGGTTCAGTGTGGAAAGGGGTAAGGAAGGAAGGGTGTCGTGTTTTGCCTGTGGGCACAAGTCTGGCTCCAACACCAAACGCGATGTTCGGGGTCCAGTGTGACACAGACGTCCTTTGCACGGGGACCCGTTTGCACTACAGCTCTCCTCCCCTAAGTAGGCGGCGCTAGATGAAATAAGGAGAGGAGAGCCGGTAGTGCGAACAAGGTTCAGGACTACTCTTTCCCCCCAGTACTTCCCTGGTTAAGGAATGTGGGAGGAAACTAAAGACTTCGAGTTAACATTGATCATGAAGCATTATAGCCTGAGCCGTTAAGCCTCACTCCCCTCCTCCAATTTCGGTGCGATGGAAATTGCCGCCGCGCGTGATGTCTTGTAACCAAATCGGAACTAAACGCATGACAATAATAATTTTGCGCACGATGCTGAGTGTATACCTGGGAGAGGAGAAGGGAAGGATTAAAAAAATCGGTAACCTATGATTTTTAAAAGAAAGCACTTACTTTTTTACGAGTGAATAAGTGTAACCATATACTTTATTATTTTTTTTAATGGACTAGCCTCAAACACCCCAATCAAAACTGAATCTACGAAAAAAAAAAGCCACGGAAAAAAAGGCTAGAAAAAAAGCTAAATGAAATGAAAGCCCCCGGGAAAAAAGGCCCCGAAAAAAAAATTCGAAAAAAAAAAGCTGATAGAAAAAAACAGACGACGGAAAGAAAAACCAAGGGGAAAAATGTCGTAAATGACCGGAAAAAAAAAGCCTGGGAAAAAAAAGCCGCGGAAAAAAGCCTGGAAAAAAAAGCTGATGGAAAAAAGGTAATGGAAAAAAAGGCCGATGGAAAAAAAAAGCCGCGGAAATAAAGGCCGATGGACAATAAAAAGCGTGAAAAAATCTAGTTGAAAATTACAAAAAAAAACTACCTTAATGCACTTAACGTGTGTATTAATCATTCATTAGCTGCATGTTGCTCGATCAAGGTCACCTTTGGAAGCCCGAAAGGAAAAGAAATCACAAATTTCCTGCCAAATTCCTTAACTGGGGAGGTGGTGGGGGAAAGAGTCGTCCTCAATTGGGTCGGGTTGACCTTCGGGTGACCTTCGATCGTTAAGGATAAATCATGAAATGGTGAGTTTCTGCCATAATTTGGATAGGAGGCGAAGGGGGGGGGGGGAATAATCAGGAAATCATAAATTTGCCTTAAATCCGTAACTTGAACAACTATAAGAAAATTCCGGAAAGCATACTTTTATTCCCGAACTCCTTTACCTTTTTTTTTGTTTTTAGATTTATTTTGATATTTCTCTGCAAACATTTTAATATTTTTTTCTGGATCGTATCCCTATCCCGCCACCCTCCCCTCCCTCCACCCTGCACCGCAAAAAAAAAAGTGAAAACTTCAGACACACGACCAAACTGAGGACGACCTTTTCCCCCACCACCTCCCCAGTTCAGGAATTTGAGAGAAAACTTGTGACTTCTTTTCCTTTCGGAATTCCAAAGGTGACCTTGATCGAGCAACATGCAGCTAATGAATGATTAATACACACGTAACTACATTTAGGTATTATTTTTGTAAATTTTGAACTACGATTTTATCGCGCTCTTTTTTCCATCGGCTTTTTTTCAACGGCTTTTTTTTTCACGGCTTTTTTTTCCATCGGCCTTTTTTTTCATCAGCTTTTTTTTTCCGCGGCCGTTTTTTCACGGCTTTTTTTTCATCTCTTTTTTTTTTCAATCAGCTTTTTTTTTCGGTGCTTTTTTTCCGGGGCTTTTTTTTCCATCAGCTTTTTTTTCTAGGCTTTTTTTTCTGCGCCTTTTTTTTCCTCAGCTTTTTTTTCCTAGATTCCAATAACCAATAAGGAAAAAACGCGAAAAAAAAATCTGGTGGAAATTTTACAAAAATATTACCTTTAAATATGTATTAGCAACAATGGACAATGGCATTAACTCACAATCAGCAGGGGCATTTTGTTCAGGGAGGGGGGGGGGGGGGAGGCTGATCCGCTTCACTGCAGCTAAGGGGTCTGAGAAGAAAACGTCCGGAGAAAAGGTCCCGGGGAAAAAAGATCCGTAGAGAAAAGTTCCGGAAAAAAGGTCCGGGGAAAAAAGATGTGAGAAAAAAAGGCCCACGGAAAAAAGGTCCGCAGAAAAAGGGTCCGCGGCAAAAAGGTCCGAGAAA
Organism: Lithobius niger; assembly: GCA_023313725.1. Classification (NCBI taxonomy): domain Eukaryota; kingdom Metazoa; phylum Arthropoda; class Chilopoda; order Lithobiomorpha; family Lithobiidae; genus Lithobius; species Lithobius niger. The sequence continues at coordinate 14,146 of JAHWFP010058786.1, forward strand.
AACGGTCCGAGTAAAAAAGGTCCGCGGGAAAAAAGTCTGCGGAAAAAAGGTCTGCAAAACACGACAAAGAAGAGAAAAATAAAAAGGTTCTCAGAATTTTAAGGAAGAAAAGGAGGGGCGTTGAGGCTTTTTGCCTTGAATCCGCCACTGATTTCAGTCTAATTTACATTTAAAAAAAAAATTTGACCGTATTAATCCTGGGGTGGGCGGAAAAAAGGTCCGGGGAAAAAAGGTCCGAGGAAAAAAGGTCCGCGTAAAAAGGTCCGAGGAAAAAAGGTCCACGGAAAAAAGGTCCGAGAAAAAAGGTCCGGGAAAAAAGGTCCGGGGAAAAAAGGTCCGTGAAAGAAGGTCCGCGGAAAAATGGTCCGCGGAAAAAAGGTCCAGGGAAAAAAGGTCCGTGGAAAAAAGATCCGTGGAAAAAAGGTCCGAGGAAGAAAGGTCCGAGGAAACTTTAAATAGAGTTGGGCACTGAAAAATTTTGGCTTATAACTTCTAAATTGTTCATCAAATTCAAGGTTAATGAAATATATTTATCAGTCCGAAATAAACTAGAACTACAAAGGCTAATGTCTTAAAAGTTATTTTTTTTTAATGAGATTATTGTTGAGCATTACGTCTCAATTCACTGCCTGTACCTTGTACATGGGTTGCTCTAATACGAAAAAAAAACCTGTAGTCAGGAGACATTAACTCCAACGGGGTAACAACATTTTGGACGCAACCCGGCCTCTCAAAGGAGTGATATGAAATTAAAATATTTAACAGAAACTTTAACAGAAACCAGAGCTGAGCGCATTTTCACAATGGTGAGGGCGAGGGTAAATACACATGCGGCAAATAATCGGCCGCACAAGCATTGCTTCTCAAATTATGCTACGTGTTCCTTCATCTCCCCCCCCCCCCTCAACGAGACAAGACAGTTTAAATCGCATTGGTCTATTTTAATTAATAAGGGCATTATTAAATTGTATAGTCAGGGTATATGTTCACACATATATAGGCCTATATATTTAAAGACAGCATTTATCAGTGCCTACGTCGTGCTATTTAACTTTCCTCGGACCTTTTATCCACGGACCTTTTTTTCGCGGATCTTTTTTCCCCAGATCTTTTTTCCCCGGACCTTTTTTCCGGACCTTTTGTCAACGGACCTTTTTTCCCCGGACCTTTTTACGCAGACCTTTTTTCCCCAGACCTTTATTTTCCGGACCTATTCTCCCCGGACCTTTTTTCCTAGATTTAATCCTGGGAGTATTTTTTCCGGGGGTATTTTTTCCGGGGGCATTTCAATTTCCGGGGGTATTTTTTTCCGCGGTATTTTTTCCGGGGGTATTTTTACCTAGATTCGTATGTGTATACTGTGAACACATAATAATGCCCTAATTAAAATTTAATAATGCCCCTATTAATTATTAATTAACGTAGACCAATGCTGTTTGAACTGTCTTGTCTCGCTTGGGGGGGGGGGGGCGCGTCAAATGGGGGGGGGGGGTTGATAAAGGAATACGTAGCCTAATTTGGGAAGCAAATATTCGACAATGTACGTGTGGCCGATTATTTGTCGCATGTATATTTACCCTCACCATTGTGAAAATAAAGTTCAGCTTTGGTTTCAGTTTCCGGGATTCGCCCAAGATTTTGTTTCCCGCTTGGAGTTAATGTCTCCTGCTAGGCTTTTTTCGTGTTAGAGCAACCAATGTACAAGGTAGGCAGAGAATTAAGACGTACGCCCAAAAATAATCTCATTTTTAAAAAACTTTTGCGACGTGAGCCTTCTACCTTTGTAGAGCTATTTTTTTTTCGGACGGATAAATATATCAAAAACCAAAACTGGTAAAAGGGGCCGCCAAGTTCCGAATGGTTCGGCCCCTCAAAGGAGTGATATCAACACACCAAAACATTCGCCAAGTTAATCGCACCGCTTAATGGTTCGAAAGTTAAATGAAAACTATAGAACATTGCTACTTTCGGTAGCAATGTTCAAGTTTTCATTTAATGTCCTAAGTATTATTCGGTGCGATTAAGTAGGCGAATGTTTTGGTGTGTTGATATCTCTCCTTTGAAGGGCCGAACCACTCTCAACTTGGTGGCTTTTTTTACCAGTTTTTTACTTTATTATTACAGTTGGTTTAGTTTTCGTGAATTGGACGTGAATAAAATTTCTTTGCAACGTTGTTTAGATTTATCGTGATGCACTAGTGCGTGTCTAGGCACGCACGTCAGTATACACGTTCTCATTGTCGGAACTTTGGCCGTCCAGTGAGAGACAATGCCGACAATACTAACAATGGGTATAACAATATTTTCGTACTTACACGCCATCCCATGCTACCCCCTTTACACCCCTAGGCTCCAAACCATAAAAGGTACGCAGTTCGTGTCGTACTGCAGCCATTCGTCCAATTTCATAGCTGGAAGCCTTCCCGTTATCTCGGTATCGATGAATAATCACCCTATGGAAATTAGCATGGGGATGAGCGGACTAGAATTAGCTAGCTAGCTTACATCCGTATTTTATACGCTTAAGCGTTTTCTAATACTAATCTAGACACACGCTAGTGTGTCGCGTCAAGTTAGGCAACAATCATCACAACAAACATCACATCAATTCAATTGTCGAGGTTGTAAACCATTGTAGCGCGGCGCCATAGCGTCAGTGTCTTATATCGTGAAGCATAGTTGGGTACCTTTCAGGTACTTGGGGAAAAATAATAATGCGGTACAAAAGCTTAAATTGTGTTAAAAACGAGAGCAATGACCCACCTGACAAATATTAACTCGTGTAGGAATGCCATCTAAGCTGCTTTCAATGCAAAATCTGACCGTCAATAACGTTGAAGCTAGTTATTTCCAACGTTATTGAGGGTCAGATTTTGCATTGAAAGCAGCTTAGCTGTCATTCCTACACGAGTTAATTTTTGTCAGGTGAGTCATTGCTCTCAATTTCAACACAATTTAAGCTTTTGTACCGATTTTCCCGAATCTAGGAAAAAAAAGCCGAGGAAAAAAAAGCCGCGGAA
>JAHWFP010058787.1:0-11315 GCA_023313725.1 Lithobius niger
CTTTCTCACAAAAATCGCTCCACAACCAAGGTGTGTCCTTTTTCAACAGGTTGTTAAGTGGATAAACGATTGAAGCCATTTGGGGCGCAAATTTTGAATATTGATTTAGAAAACCCAAAAATGAACGCAAGTGTTGTTGATTACTAGGACTCGGGCATTTTTGAATAGCCTCTAATGTACCGGGAAGGTTCATAAGATCTTTGCTAGTGATCTTAAATCCTAGCTAATTTACCTCACTGCTGCCAGTAGTACACTTGCTTCGCCGAAGACCACTATCCGGCAGCATACAAAGTACCACAGTCAAATTGGCATTGTGTTCCCCATTTTTCCCAGCAATCAATACATCATCAACAAAAGATGTGGTTTTATGACAGTCCCGTAATAATGTTTCCATTCAGTTTTGGAAAATACCTGGACTGCCTGAAAATCCTAATGGAATGCGATTCCAAACATACAACCCTTTTATGGTAGAAATTGCTAAAGTAGGCTTTGATACTTCATCCAATTCGATTTGTAAAAATGCATCTGTCAAATCTAACTTTGAGAATTTGTCACAGCCTGCTAAATTTGAGAAAATCTCTTCCCCCTGGGGACAGGGTATAATTCTGTTACGACCTCTGGGTTAACAGCCCCAAGTAGTCACCTTACAATTCTTAAATATCCATTTGGTTTAAAGACCAACACTCTAGGACTTGCCCACTAACTAGCTTCAATGGGTGAAATTATGCCTGCTTCCTCTAGCCTACAAAGCTCCTTCACAACCTTATCGCTTAAAGCTAGGGGAACGGGTCCTGGTTTACAGTATGTAGGTACACATTTGGGCTTCAAAATAACATGTGCCTTAAACTCTTTAAGTTTTCCTAAACCTGCCTTAAACAATTCTGGAAGCCTTTTTACAAGGTCATCATCTTCAGACATTGATTTTACATTACCTTCTTCCAGTGCATTAACACTTTGAGTTACCTTGCCCTGGTTCACTTTAAACAACTGTCTCCAGTCCATTCCAAAAGCCTCAATCCAGTACTGGCCGAAAGGTGGCACATTATTTATAGGGCTGACAATTGCTTCTAAATTTAAAGTCTTGTCTGCAAAGCGCACTGAAAGTTGAGCTATACCACAGGATTTAAAATCGTACTTAGAATAACCTTGCAAAACAATGTTTGTTCTCTTTAATTCAACTCCTTTCAAGTGCTTAGTACACCATTTCTCGGGAATGATACTCCATTCAGTACCCAAATCAACATTGAACAATAAATCTTCATTGTTTACCTTAACCCAAGTTTGCCACGCCCCCTTTCGGACTGCACCTGTAGTTACAATTGTATGCACCTGAGAGTGATTCTCTGATCCAGTATCAGATTCAGAGTCACTTGTGGTGAGCCTATCTTTTACAAAAATTGCTTTTCTAGGTCTCCTCGGCCCCTTCTCCCTTACAAATCGATCTGAGATGTTCCTTTAAGCCACAGGTGAAACATAATTTGTCTTTAAAACGACACTGAAATTTCTCATGATTTTTCTTACCACAGCATGTACATTTTACATTTTTGCTTGGATATTGAGCCGTTTTATTTTTACGATCAAGCTGAAATTTTTCTTTAAATTTCATTTTATACACCTTTTCCTTACCCATTTCAGAAACACTCCTTTGCGCTGCTTCCATGCTAATTGCAAACTCTTTGCCATTTGCCCAAGTTAAATCTGCTTCCCCCAAACATTTGCGTATTGTGGCCTTATCTTGGATGTCAACAGTGAATTTATCCCTTAACATATCATCTAAATATGTTCCAAAATTACAATGCTTCGACAAAGTTTTCAATTCAGAAATATATTCTTGAATGCTTTCGGACTCCCCTTGATCCCGTTTCCAAAACCAATAGCGTTTCACGATTTTATTGGGAGACGGGTCAAGGCTATTTTTCATTAGCTCACATAAAACCACAAACGTCTTAGTACTAGGGAGTGCCGGACTACATAAACTCTTAATTAATTTATAATGAGAGGCTCTCAACAAGGACAAAAGCATTGGTACATATTTTGTAGCGTCTACATCATGCGCCGTAAAATAGTTAGTTAATCTTTCAATATACTGAGACCAATCATCTTTACTATTATAGGCTTCAAATTGCATAAATGTGGACATGTTGCACAAAATAATACACACTAGTACCGGCCAGCATGCTATAATTAACATGGATAAATTCCCGGTAATTGTTGAAGTAAATTTTTTTCTAATCTATACACCGCTGAATTTAAGTTACGAGTGTTTTGCATCGTTCGACTTGGCTTCGTTTGATCTTGAACACAGCTGTGCGTAATGGGTCGCGTCGCTGACTAGATTCCCTCGCGCCACGCCCACTTTCACTCGCCGCTATACGACGATGGCTTCCCAAATAAACTGAGACTTTGCCGACACACGCTGCATCCACGCTTTTTCCCAGACTATCACCAGTCTATCCTGCTGCCCCAGAAAACTACTGATGAAGTGAGAAAAGCACATGGAGTAAGATAAGGCCCATTTTTACAGAATTTTGAATTGCCTTTCCAAAAAAAAAAATTCGGTTTACTTATCTTCATTGTCGATCTTAAGCTTGATCTGATCCCATCCCGATCTGATCCCATCCCGTCGCCATTTTGAAGTGTATTCAACTAAGCCTATTATGCTACGGAGGAAAGATCGACACTAGGCAAGGAATACTGTATGACTGACTGACCTTGGCTTGACAGTTTCAATTGCTTTTATTGAGACGAGATCAGCCGACCAACTCGTCAGCTGATGACAAGCATACATCGGATATTATTCTGGATGGTAGCGCCATCCAGGGGCAAGGTGAGACACCACAGCCTTGTGCATTCCTTTGCTTCCTGCGAGAGAGAACTCGATAGGCCTAGATGCTGCAATGCCAACCGACCTTTAACTTTTACAGAATCGAGTAATCACAAAGAGTTATACATCACCAGAGTTCAATAAGTCACCAGTTCGGCTACTTGAACGACAACGACTGGCAAAACTTGTGACTCTTTATCTGCTTTTATCATCGCTGCGTTTTCCTTAAAATCATTCAGTTAATCTTAGAGCAATGAAATCGATAGTAAATCTGTCATACTTCACTGTTTCATACAGCTTCCATGAGTGTCAGAAAATTCTATATACATACGCTTTGTAACAAATTTACAACAAACGTTAGGAGACAAAGGATTTCACGCAGAAAAAAATTGTAGTCACCATTCTTAGCAGTAAGTAAATTCCATTACGAGTCATTTCGCAGTGTTCGAAGGGCTGTGCCGTACCGAAAGGAGGGGTGGGGGGAGTGCTATCACACAAAAAAGAGAGTGCTCAATTTCCCCCCCGGCCGGCGGGGCAATGTCAGATTCGCTGACATTGGCCCGTCATGAGTGTTCGCCAGTGTGTAGTGAACTGGCAATCGAATGATTTTACTGAAAATCTGCAATCGGTGACAAAGTCTAGTGTTCATATCAGCAAAAGATCAAACTGTAACAATAATTCAAAAAAAGTTCAGCAGAGGCTACGCCATCACGTAAGTTGCTACCAAGATAGTTACGTATTTAGTGAAATGGGCAGTGTTCTTTGCTTAGGTGACACTGTCGGAAAAAAAAAGTGTTCCACGTTTTGTTCTGCAAACAGACCGTCGCCTAAATAAAGAACACTGTCCATTCACGGAATAGTTAGAAGTTGGCGTATAGTATTTGCTCCACGGATGCAGCCCCGGTTAGGCTCTTTATGAACAACAAATGGCACACGACGTGTGGCAATCTGATATTAACTCAAAAAACTAAAACTCCATTCTTTCCTTTGGCAAAACTAGGGCCGCCCCTCCCTCTCGTAAACGGTCGGTTTTATGGAGCATTGTTCTCATTTACCGTTTGTATGAAAATACTGTGACATCACTACATCTAATAATTATTGTTGAAGGTCCTTACAAATTAAACACCTCACCCACCACCCAGTCGCACAAGCCTGCATTACCACTACGAGCTTCACCAGAATAAAGATCATCGAGATTCCCATTGCGGACACACAAACAAATTAACAAACAAAAATTATTATCCTAGTTATAGTATAGATTCGTTTGTTGGTTTTTATTTGTTTGTGTATATATCTTCAAAAGTTTTACGGCTGTGGGACACCCGTTAGATAATCTTACGAAGATGGAACGGATGGGTTTGCAAACTACTCTTCGCTATAATTGTAAAAACACATGCCAATGGCACAACTGTATTAGACGATATTAGTAACTTTTACGTTGTGAGCTGAACGTTAAATAAAAACTGTATTTGACTTCCTCATTCTCTTGATAAGAAAGTTTTCGTTTGTAAAAGTTTAAATTGCCAACAAGCAATTCGTACGAAAAAAATCTTACGCAAAATTCCGTCTCATTGGATCTATGACAGATGGTAGTGAATTTACTGATACCAATTATTTCGGTCGCTTAACGCAGGCATGACACTCATAATAAAATATTCAAAATGGTGCTAATAGTGTCGTTCGTTTTCTTTCTTTCTTTTTGCAGTTACAGAAACAGCAGCAGTCTGCCCAATCCCGACCAAGCTGTTGGATTGTACCTTCGACCAGGATTGACAAGGCAGCTTGCTTCCTCTTTCCTATCGCGTTTGTTGCGTTCAATTGTCTTTACTGGACGAAGTACCTGAATCTTGTTGACTATATGACCGGATCAAGTACGAAAGATCAATCAAAATGTGAGAAGTGAGATTGTGCATCTTAATTCAGCCAGGTTGTGAGGTTGTTTTTGTCGTCAATAAAATCATTGTGGCTTGCTTAACATGCTTCTGAAGCACACCATCACGTTTAAGAGATAATTTGCGCTTGATTGCCCGAAAAGATTAAGAGCCAGGACTGTTTCATTAAGCGAACACTCAGGATTCAGTAAAATAGAAAGATTAAATAATTGTGTGTATTAGTGGTTTTTAGAATTTGAAGATATTGGTAAACATTCATGCATTAAATTTACTTTAGATAAAAGGAAAAGTAATAATGAACCCTTACTAAGAAATATGAAATAATCTACCATTGTATTAGCCAAGAAAACTTAACAACTTGGTGTCACACATCAGGACATAACAAACACAATTGTACTTTACAGTTTCAAAGATGCAGTCGGTTTGCTTCGCATAACTCAAGTCGGTTGAAGCTGTGCTGATTATGTTTAATAAAGAACAAATCACTATGACCTGAGAACTACTCCGGCACCGTAAATAGATTAAACGAAGACATATACTACCACAGTGTAAGGCATAATCCATTGGAACCGGAGCAATTATTAGCTTTGTATCCTAACTGTCAGCAAGTTACGTATTCAAACTCGATTGTCATTCAGCTTTCTACACTTAAAAATTTCTTTACTATTATTAATTAAAACTAAACTATTTATTCCTGTTATATTGCCTGACATTTATTTTATGCGGCTCTTTAGTGGTATCTTCTGTACTGATTTTCAGTGGCTTTTTCTTTGTTCACCAACATGAGGTCGGATTTGAACGCCAATATCCAATGCGTTGCGTGCGCTTCCGTTTATCCTTCCTCCCTTACTATTCCTGGAACTGGTTTAAGTTCTATACGAACTTGTCTTGCCGAGTAGATTACAAAGAATGTGTAACGACATTTCACCTACACAAAGTAAATCAATAAGTATGTTAATTACAACCAGTCAAACAAAATACGATGCAAGAAGAAAACGCATGTACAACTAGATGAAACTCTGGTCCCATCGTGCGCATATTAGAGAAGAGCTTAAAATTTTTTTAACTACATATTTACGAACGTCATGGACGCAAACTAATGCTTGTATAGATGAATCAACTCAGTATAGTAAAGAGAGGGGCAAACCCGGTGTGAAAAATTCCCCTAACGGTAATACTCCGTTTATGGCATTTCCGTTATGACACTTTCGTTACTTGTTTGTCATCCCCGTTTATTAACTAAAGATTTGCCGCTCTTTACCACTTGAATTTAAACTGAGGCTGAATAATGTTTTATTATGGCCCGAGGCCATGCGCCTACCTTACGCCTAGTATACAAGCACTATAATATGGAACGCCCTGCTGGACAAAATAACGTTTTACGTCACGTTAGAATTCAATTTACAACGCGTCACAATTCGATTTGCGACGCGTTGCAAATGTGACCAATAGGGTGCCTTTTTCTTCAACGTATTGCAATTTATTTTTAAGGCGTTACAATTTATTTATAACACAGCGAATTCGTGGGGAATTGCCATTGGCTGCGTACGTACGATCTACCATTGGTTGTTCAACGTTACGTCAGAGATACTATAGCTAACGCACAGAGATGCGAATCGCTGTAGTAAATTTGCGAGGTCGCGCGTCGCTGTGCATTTCGGGAAACGCACGCAGCGCTCCAAGCGCCTGGCCGGGTAAAGCCCTAACCAGACTGGCTGCTCGCGGCTGCACGGAGTCGCAGTATGGTGTAAAAAAGACTTCAATATTGGTCCTTAACGCAACACCAACCATACGATTGCAGCAATTTTGACCTTGTAGGCACGTAGTCGCGCATTGCTTCGCACGAAATTTTCTTCTGTCTGGAGAGGCCTTTAACATCTATGCAAACATTCGTTCCCGCTTTGCTTTTGCTTTGCTCGGAAATAGCACCGTAATAAATGTTCTCTTAAAACCTTTATAGACAATTATTATTGACGTATGGAGATAAACTACAATTGAAACAGAAGAAACAGGGTAGACCTACTGAACGATATTTAACAATAACAGGTCAAGCTTTTCTTTTTCGTAATGGCTTTTTGTAGCAGTAAGGGCCAAACAAATCGGAGATAAGTCTGGTTTTAACGCCCATAAAGCAACACACAGCACGTGGTGCAGTGCTGTGAATTGCAGCAATTCTAAAGGTTCCTTCCTTTCCTTTCCTTCCTTTTTAAATCTTATTTCCGAAAGATGAAAGTACCGTAAAATACACAGGACAATAAAAAATGCGACGTACATTTTTAAATATATCACATAACAGCATTTTCTTCTTAAACTAATTACAGTAATTAAATGAGCTTACAATAATTAATTTTATTTTTATTTTTTTTTTTTGGGGGGGGGGGAGGGGTTGGAAAATACTTTTTAAGGTTTTAAAACTTTTCTTTTTTGGGGATTGGGAGCAATCACTATTTTTTGTTACCAGTAGTTTAAAAGTATAAAAAGCAAGATGATTTCAAGTGCCAACTCACAGATTTGGTTTAAGTTAGTTATTTATTTTAAATAAATATTTATAATAATGTACCTGTAACTCACCCAAAAAATGCACTGTAACCAAGTCTTCATTACTGAAAATAAATTTATTTCCGACTTTTTCAAGCTTCTTATTTTTTTTTTCATTATGGTAAATTACAATGTTGCTTTATAAGATTTTTTACGACTATTTGTATTTTTTTTCAACCATTTTTCATTGTAGCTATCATCTGCTGAACTTTTTCGGTTGTGGATGAATAATTTCCCTCTAATACATCTTTTCCGTTTTTCAACTCACGGTACTAGAAGCATGTCTTGGAGTGATACTATGAAACAATGTCTCTTGCTGAAAGATTTATAAATTATTAAAATAAAATTTGTTTGAAAGGTTGAATTCCTGCTTCATTAACTGTCACCGCAGAGATCTTATTATGTTTATTTTAGAGGCGGCAGAGTGGAGTATTTGCTAGAATAAATTAATGGATCTTAAATTAATATTTAAGTAATAAACTGGTGGGCATGAAGAAATTTTTTGAGTTATCTTTCGTACTCGTAATTGAAATCTTTAAATAAAACGAATTAGTTTCACGATTTTGTTTGGCCACCTCCCCACCCCCCACCAATAACATTATGTTTTAATGCAGATTAATTTATAGCCTATTTTTTTAACGCCTTTTTGACTGCTCTGGCGTTAATGCTGCATTGGTAATTAAACGTTATCAGTTCTTTTACCTAGAACCAGGTTTTTTTTTTTTCGCAATTCGGTCTGGATGATTCTATAACATTATTCTGATGCGAAGGAAGGAGTGTGTTTGGCTAAAAAAAATGCGCAAGCTAAGTTATTATCCCGTAATTTTTTTTTATAGTACTGTAAGCTCTGTGCAGCGTACGACGGTAATGATCACCGGATAGCCAAACCTAGTTAAACACTGCTTTTATCACGGGAGTTTACCCGCCTAGCCGCACGAGGGCGTGGATGCGCACTGCCTCGAGCCAGACTCGTGCTCTAGCATGAGGGATGATTGTCCGATTCGTATCTCTGTGCGTTAGCTATAGTATCTCTGGTTACGTTGTAAATCGATTTTCAACGCGTTATAGATAAATTGCAACATGTTAAAAATAAATTACAACGCGTTGAAGAAAAAGGCACCCCATTGGTCACATTTGCAATGCGTCGTAAATCGAATTGTAACGCGTTGTAAATCGAATTATAACGTGACGCAAAACGTTATTTTGTCCAGCAGGGCGTTCCATACTGTAAGCCCACAAATCAGAAAAACATATGATAACATCAAAAAACACAATGGTATGCTATAACCAAAACCAGAACACATAAGAGCCAGGAAACAAGGATAACACTAGGGGGCTCACAGCCGCACACCTGTCCACGCATAAAGCTGGCTGTTGCGCGCCATCGCAGAATGCACTGTATCTTCTCGCTAGACTTCAACAGGGCTTCTACTAACACCTCCGCACCCACTCTGCGCCACAAAACATTACGTGCACCCTGATAGAGCGTGCATTCTAGAAGAAAATGCTGTACAGAGTTATTGCTGCCATACTTGCAATGTGGGTGTTGTAGTCACCCCAGACGGTATCTGTGTGCTGGAAGTAACCAGTGGCCAGTGCGGAGCCTTGCTAATATGCGCGCTGCCTAGTAGGGCAAGCCATTGCAAGCAACCGTATATTTGCACTCTGGAGCCAACAGATACAAAACACGACCCGTTAAAGCTGAAGCACACTGCACATTCCACACACGGAGAGTCCTGCTACGCAAAGGGTGTCTCAACGACCGTACCGAAAGCGCTAAGGTGGCAAAACACGACGCTGCTATGACGGCCTCTCTTGTTACAGCGTCAGCATATTCTTTGCTTGTTACGCCACCATGGCATTTCACCCACGCAACAGATGGTATCCCCACTTAGGTAGCAACCCACAATTTCCAGCATATGGTAAAAACAATGGGACTGTCAAACCTCATCATCCGGATCGCCGCTGCAATGACAGAGATGCTAGACCAGGCCCTCTAGTCTCGAGTTGCGCTTTTCAAACCGCATGCGGTTTTACCAAAAAGCGCGCCAAAATCATGACTCACCCATTCTAGCGCACGTGACTTTTGATAAAACCGCATGCGATTTGAAAACGACCAAGTCGAGACTAGGGCCCCAGGAGTCCGTCCGAAACTGTGAATTTTCCGCAACAATCATGCTTCCTACAATATCATTACGACATGACCTTAAACATTTGTTCTTTGTTGTAGAGTCTTCTGGATTTATTGTTTAGTCATTTCCAACTTATCAGTTGACAAAACAGTGTTGTTAATTCAAACGCAATTGAGATCCTTCGTTACTTATTGTTGTCATGATTGTTGCTGTCATCGTTTATTGTACTTCAAAGCGAACTCGTGTTGCTTTGCTATTTTTTTAACTTTTCACTGACTTGAATTCATTCCACTATCACTTTTTCCCATAACAGCACAGCCATAAAAAAATCTGTCAAGGCAGCCTTAATCTTGTTTACTACATTAAGGCCTCAGAGACTTTGTCTCATCATGAAATTAATAGGTATAGGCTACTTATCAGCAACAGGAGCAATACGAATTTTACGCCATTGCACAGTTGACTCATTACCATGTTAAACACGTGAGTATACAACTACCCCAAATGAACTTTGATTACTGACACGAACGTCACTACAAACTGTTACTAACTTGTGTTACTAGTAGAGAGGGGTCAAGGAGTGGCGATTCAAGTCAGCGAGTTCCTTAACAGTTTACATGATGTTCAAAAGGTTTTTAACTGAACTGTCCACTGGAGTAAATACTGCTTAATCTACAAACCGAAACAATTGGTTGGATTCCCGAGAGTTTCCTTTCAGCACATGCACTGGAGATTCACGATACAACTTTTGTGGGAAAAGTCTACCTGAAAGTAAGATGTTAGCTTCTTTAAAATCGATCTTGAGGCCGTTGGGATCATACTCTGCTAACCGATTTTTCCCACACTTGGTAGCATTGGAGGAAAGAAAGTGTGTGTCGATTCATCAGAACCTCCCATCATTCATTCACAATCAAAGAATGACGGTAGCAACAATTATGCGGCTGAAAATCTGCAGTTGCGAATTGGGACACGGTAGAGCATTGCAACTTTACAAGGTGAGTAACCCTTAGGATTATCAGCCATAATCTGTGTAATACCAGCCCCTGGTCACCTTTCATCGTTGAAGTATAAGGGAATAATAACCTTAGTTGGAGCAGAAAACTACAAGCATTGGAAATCTCAATTTGAATGCCTAGCCGATTCGAAAGGTTGGATCCATGAAGTTTTACAGGGGAACCTCCGGACCCTGCAACTGCAACGCCCACAGCAATTTAAGAATGGCAACAAAAGGACAGGGAATGCAATACTATGCTCTTTACCAACCACAAAACGAAAACGAGCGATGGGACAGGTTGATATTGGACTTTGCACAGCCAATTCAGTTCAACCAGATATACCATTTACATATCTGATGAGTGTATGCTCCCAACAGACGCTGTACCAAATTATATTAGATGAGGACGCAGTAGCAATAGATGAGATAGTAGCAAGCAACATGTTAATGATTTGATCGAAGCTGAAACGTGGATATGGCTCCTGATAATCGTCACTCCATATAATGAGAAAAAGCCTGCTTTGTGGCAGTAAAGCATTAACCTTGGAACTGATTCTAATCGAATTATTCGACAGTTTTAATTTTGCATATGGAGAGACTGAAGTATCCATTCCAGGCTATCCTCTTGCATATTACAACGCTGTCTACCCAAATTATGCAACCCATCAACCAAATTATGCAACCACTGGAACGTTAGGACTGATAATCTGTACGAATCGTTATATCCTTGTTACGATCTCCAGCCGCAACGTTGCCATTCATATCCAGTAGTGACCTATTACAACTCTGCCCTTTCTCAAACGCCACATCGATATGCTGTCAGCCTTTTACAACTCTGCCCTTTCTCAAACGCCTCATAGATATGCACTCAACCTTTTACAACTCTGCCCTTTCTCAAACGCCACATCGATATGCTCTCAGCCTTTTACAACTCTGCC
>JAHWFP010058787.1:19680-30234 GCA_023313725.1 Lithobius niger
GCTTACATCCGTATTTTATACGCTTAAGCGTTTTTTAATACTAATATTCCTTATTTTTTTTCTTGTTTTAGCAAGAATAACACAGAAAAGAACACTGTAATCACCTTAAAATAACTGTTATAAGAAGAGAGTCTTTTCCATGGCTGATTCGTTTTATACTGCTAAGAGTGACTTTTGCACCCAATTTCATGTTTTTAGCTTGATCTATAAGAATTTGTTGCCCAAACCCATGGAAGGCATCACGAGGAGGTTCTGGGGCGGGAGGGGGGGGGGTGCACTGATGGCACTTTGGGTAATTCATTGGGGTCCATGGCTGGTTCGATTTTTACTGTTAAGAAAAACTTGTGAACCAAATTTATGTTTTCTGCAAAATTTCTGCAAAAATGTGTTACTCCACTTAATAATTTCTGCCCAGTGCTCTACAATAATAATTGCTCTGCTGATGCGAATACTGCAGTAACATCAAAATCGTGTTCAAAAGGCCCTGATCGGTGTTAATACCTACATGTTGAGCTGTACAAATTGAAAATTGGTTCATAGGTTCGATCTCTAGGTGAGAGCAAAAGTTCTAACCCATTTGGCTTTCCGTGTCAAGAATAATGTAGTTACATTAAAATAGCATGCGAAAGGCCCTAGGCCTTGTCCATACCTACGTAGAACTTGAAAATCGGTTCTGTGGTTCGATCTCCAGGCGAGGACACAGAGTACCAACAGCAACATTAATGATTTCTGCCCAGTGCTCTGCAATAATAATTGCTCTGCCGATGAGTATACTGCAGTCACATCAAAATCGGGTTCAAAAGGCCCTGGTCGGTGTTAATACCTACATTTTAAGCTATACAAATTGAAAATCGGTTCATCGGTTCGATCTCTAGGTGAGAGCAAAAGTTTTAGCCCATTTGGCTTTCCGTGTCAAGAATATTGTAGTTACGTTAAAATAGCCTGCGAAAGGCCCTAGGCCTTGTCCAGACCTACGTTTTAAGCTATAGAACTTGAAAATCGGTTCAGTGGTTCGGTCTCCAGGTGAGGGAAAAGAGTCCCAACAACAACAACAACAACAACAACAACAACAACAACAACAAGAAATGGCCATGCTGTGGACGCCGAACGGTTTGATTGTTGTCATTAAAATTTGTAATGTGGTGAAATAGTTACGACACGACCCCAAATACCGAATTTCGTTGGTCTATGTCAATTCTGGGCGAGACTATAGGAGTTCAAAGTTTGACGTTTAACATGGAAGTTCATGCTGAGGCTTACATAAGGACCGCTGCCGCGGTCCTTGATAATTGGATGTAATCCGGATTAGCCTATATAAAACTTGGCGAAATGTATATTCCAACACAGGTAATAAAAACTGTTTTCGTGATTAGCAACTAAGCTATAAGCGTTTATCTGTGCTGTATCTCCATGCTTTCATCAATCCTCTCTACGTTACATCTTTAACATGATGCGCTGGCAGTTTTAATAATGATTAATGGAATTATTTTAATTACTCTTGTTGGAAAATATACATCTTTCATATAAGACTAATTATATCCATTTATCTTAATTAGAATGGCTACTGCAACAGTTTAGAGATGTAACTTGCGATAAATAGACGCGAAAAGCACATGGCTACACCGTAGATAAACTACAGTAGCTTAGCTCCTAATTACAATAAATCGTTTAAATGAAAAGAGATGTATGTTTTCTAACAAGGGTAATTAAAACGATTTATTGTAATTAGGAGCTAAGCTACTGTAGTTTATCTACGGTGTAGCCATGTGCTTTTCGCGTCTATTTATCACAAGTTACATCTCTAAACTGTTGCAGTAGCCATTCTAATTAAGATAAATGGATATAATTAGTTATCCTTGTTAGAAAACATACATCTCTTTTCATTTAAGCCTAATTATATCATCCATTTATCTTAATTAGAACGGCTGCTGCAGCACTTTAAAGACATAACTTTTGGTTAATAGACTCAAAATGAACACCACTACAACGTAATCTGCAGTAGCGTAGCTCCTAATTAAAATAAATCGTTTCAATTATCCATGTTGAAAAACATGCATCTCCACCTGATATCTAAGGATAAATACATCTATTTATTTTAATTAGAACTGCTACCGCATCACTTTAAAGATGTAACTTATGGTAAATTAAAGAAAAAATGTAGTGCTGCAACATAGAGAATTCGGCACTGCTTAACCCTAATTACAAACACACTACACTGCTGATTTGAGCTGGTGATTTTTCTAGTTTCTAGTCATTGCGAACGAACTCACTTTTTTGATCACTAATTCAAATCTTCCCTACTCTATTAGTATATTTTAAAACTATGAAAAACACTTGAATTTTGCCACCATTTTGGCCGCTATCTTTGATAGCTTGTTGTGTGGAGTCCTGGCACCTTTTCAGAGCATTTTTTTGTATTCGGCAGACCTTAAAACCTAGCAATTGACACCAAACTTACATAAGTTAGCAAAATTTTGAATTTTTGTATTGTATAGCGGCCATTTTAAAAACAAAAATGGCCGCAATGTTGTTTTTTTGAACAGATTTCAGGTGGCACCCTCCTAATAATTTCTCATGGGTGTGAACATGAAGTACACGGGAGATTGTGTTATCATCACAAAGGGCAGTTTTCTTGAAAAAATTTGTTGCTTACATACAACCTACACTAGTATTTTTAATGGTAAATTTTATTCCGGTTAGTTTTTAAAATTTGAGTTTTGATTGTTGCGTGTTTTGCAGTGTTTTCTTGTTTCCTATGCCTTAAATTTTGCGTATTTATTTTTATTTTCCTTTGGCTCGATAACGGAGAACCACAAGTTCTACTGTTGAGTTTTGATTGTTTCATGTTTTGCAGTGGTATGTAATGACTTAAAGGTTGTGCTTCATTTTTTTTATTTTCCTTGGCTTGATAACGGAGAACAGGACTCTTCCAAACGTCGCAACCTATGTGTATGACCATTGTGCACTGTCTTTTCTATTATTTTTGCATTCGTACTTTGGTGCTTTTTCCTGTACAGTACGTGTACTAACAGTGCACAGAGTCTTCACAATGTACCAATGTCCATCATACTCGTCAACACCGTCATAATGTTACTGGCCGAAAATTCATTCCAACGAATGTAAATTCTTCCATTCAGTCCGAGTGGTGGTTACCTTGGAACAAAACTAACCTGAACACTTGGTTTATTCCATCTCCGTGTCAAAGTGGAAGGTGCGATGCATTAAGCTTTAAATCTGATTCATAGCTGCTTTGTTGGTCTATTTATTGTATTGTTTTTTGTTTTTTTTTGTTTTTGTTTTTAGGATTAAGAATCGTGAGTCGGCCCACGTTGCTGATGACAATTAAAATTACAGTAATTTACCACATCTTTTTTTCAGTGAAGTAAGATGGTAAAAGTACTAAATGTTACATTGTTGTTTTAAATGTTTAGATCGTTGAATAAGTGGCTGAAATTATTGATACCGGAGAATTATTCCCTGTATCATTCTCCTGGAACTCTTTCAGGTAAAACTATCTAAATGTAACGGTAAGACGAGAAAAATAATAATTTACAGTGTCATGCGGTTTTCTTCAGTGTATTCTCCTCACGTTCGCAACGATATCTGAAGTACCGTGCGTTTCTTTTCTATCGAGCAATTTAGCGAAAAACAGGTATGGTGTAAAGTCAACGTCAGTATTTCGCAATGTACACTAACCAATCTGGGTTTATGTACTACCAGTTTGACGTTAATCGCGAACCACACTCTTGTTTTGCTAAATTGCTAGATGGAAAAGAAACGCACGGGTAGTCTGCATCGCTGTCATGCAGAGGAATACGTCGTAATCCGTTTTACTACCATAATGGGACAACATCGTGTGCAGTAAACGAAAAATTTATTTTCCGATGACGCTGTGTATATTTGTTTAAACAGCTACTGGTCAATACGTATTTCCTCAAAATTAAAGCGATTTAAAAATAATAATAAAATATACTAATAAGTCATCAGTAGTGGTTTATGATCCTTTAAGGCAACAATCAAATTGAAACGAAAGTCATCTTTACAGCGAATTGTTCGCTTTTCAACGTACTCTGCGCTAAATTTCCGCAATCTATTTTCTTTAATTGCCGCAGTTCTGCAGTTGTTTGCCAGCCAAGTCTCGTGGTTACCACAAAATGAAAAAAAAATAAATAAAATAAAATAGATAAAATAACTAAAAGAGACTGGCCAAAGCTAACAAGTACCACAAATAGTGAATTTTGTATTTATCCTGCCGGAAAAAAAAATTAAGAATTTATTTCTTCATGGTACATTTGGCGATACTGGCTGGCAATACATTTGGGTGGATCAAAGAAATCCATTTTTAAAATTTCAAATCTTAATAGTGCAGAAATGTTGGTCTACGACTTCCTAATCAACAATGCCAAGAAAGTCAGACGCCGTGGCTCGCAGACCATAGGCTGACCCCTGGTGGCAGCCATATGCATATCCTATCTTTTTAAGCTGGGAAGTTTGGGTTTCTTCAAAGTGTTACCTTAAAATTGATTTATTGAAATATGTACGTTTAATTTATGCTAGTATGTTTTGCAAGAAAGGAATTAATTAAAAGTTTAAAAAGATTACTATGAAGCGCTTTTTTATAATGAACATTGAAAACGTGAGCTTTCACGATTACTCAGCAAGCACTAAATTAAGACGAAATGCTTCCAGTATGACATTTACTTAGCTCGCAAATAATTTTCCTAAAGGCTGATAAAAAATGTGCGGCTGAAATTCTCTTGTACAAGATTATGACTGAAGTGTGCAATGGAAAGAAACGCTAAATTTAAAATACATTTTTTTATTTCTTGCTTTCAATGTTTAACATACAGCAAAATTTCTCAAACTATCAAAATTTCAAATTGTGTAGACTCTTTCGAAGTTTTCTCAAGAATGGTTTGTGATATCGACACATAGTAAACTATGTAATGTTGCTCTAAAAATGACGCTTCGAATTGTGTACTTGATTATAAATTCAGTTAAATTTTGAAAAAATTATTGAAAAAATGTCGAAAAAATTCCAGTTTTTTCAGAATTTTTCGAAGATTTCTCAAGAACGGTTTGTGATATCAACACACAGTAAACAGCGTTGTATAGCTCTTAAAGGACATTTCGAATATGTACTTGATTGTAAAAATCTGCTAAAATATGAAAGTCATGTGCAATAGACACATTAAATTAAGGTTGCTATGGCAAACAGAGCTTTAGGAAAAGCCTCCTTCTCCTTCCCAATAGACTGTGTATGGCCTAATTCAGTTAGAATGCTTAATTTAACCTTAATTCCAAACTTCAGTTAAGCCTATTTTTGCCCTAGCAAGTAAACAGCCAATGAAAAAAAAGTTGAAAAAATTTTAGAAATTAAACAACAAAAAAAGGACTTTATTTAACAGGTTCCAAACCAGTTTATTAGTTACAAGTTTGACTGGAATCTGTTACTCAAATATAGTTTTTATTATTAATCAACTATATCACTAAGCCTTTCCTTGCAACTCTATTAACTTTATTTACCACCGTAGCTCAGTGGGTATAACGTTCACTTTGTATGCAGATGGGACTGGGTTCAAGTCCTTGTGTGGGTAATTTTTTTTGTGTAGTATTTATGAAATTTTAGGAAAGGGGCATTGTGGGTTAGGGTTAAATGTGAGCTATGGTAGTTTGCAGGTAAGGATTAAACTGCTAAAGGTCCTTTTATAAATATATTTATAAATATTTTTATTTAAGTTACTGTGAGTTAAAAGATAAACAGATTAAGTTAGGATGCTAACATTAACATACTTGAAAGCAATAAGATTGTGGTATCTTAATTTTCTAAACTTCACAGGCTGATTTGCATATGAAGGTATGCTGCCTTAGGCAAGTGCTGGCAAGTTGATTTGTGTTTACTTCCAACTCTCCCTTCAGTGGACTGTACCAAGTGTAGTGGCAAAAGATTAAAATGGCTTCGATTTTGTTTCATTTGAGATAGGATTTGTATTGCAAAAGTGGTTTGTCCCACTAAAGCTTTCCAGCTTCAAGAGTGGTCAACATGATGTTAGGTAGGCCCTGCTTGGCTGCCTAAGATCATGTGACCTGAGGCCGCCATTTAAGTCCTGCGAAATACAATGTTAACAGAATTTTTTCCAAGGGGAGGCAGGTATGGGTGGGCTTATTGTGCATCTAATTATTTTTGGTTGCCTGCAATGTGGTATTGGTTAAACCATCCATTTCCTTGTCATCCACTGAAGTGTAACTTGGTCAAAGCAGGAATGCATGCATGTAAGTGTTGGAAAGGGAATTTATCAAAGAATTTATTTATTTTATTTTATGAAGTGTTGCAAACGAAATGTAAGCAGAATCGTTTGTATGGCCGTATACAGATTTGTCTTTTCTTTATTTATGGGTAACTGAATTGCACAGTGAAATTGAAAATAATGTAGTGTCTTAACAGCATTATTATGTCACACTGTATGGTGAACTTGCCCCAAAACCAAATTCTAACTTTGTAGTGTTAGGAAAATAGGAGCAATACAGGTGGACCCATCATCCCCCCCCCCTCCTACTCTGGACAACACACCCAACATTTTTAAAAAATGGTATAATTTTTGGTTTGTTTATATATGGAAACCCCCAATTTAAAAACCCAAGGTAAACAATCAGTGGGCATTTTTAAAAAACAGAATTAAGGCAGTGTATATGCACTTGATGAATGCACAGCACATGATAACAGATTTTCGTGGGATAATTCAAATTAGGTTACATCGGGGAACCTGCTCCAAAACCAACTACTAACATTGTAGGGTTAGGGAAATAGGGGCAATACAGGTGGGCCTATTCCTCCCCCCCCCAACCGAATTTTGGACTCAACACCTAACATTGTTAAAGAACGGCATTATTTTTCCTTTTTGCTATGGACACCCCAATTAAAAAACCCATTGAACCCTCAGTATTCATTTTTTAACAGAGTTAAGGCAGTGTTCTCGAGATATCTTCTTAAAAGACAGAAAAACCATTAACTGAAATTTGTTTTAAAGAATTTGAGATTTTTTTATGTGTTTGTCTCAGTCACACAAAAAATAAGTTGGGACCAGTACCATTTAATTTCCACCTGGCTGCATATCTTCACACCAGCCTGCATTGAATTTTTTATTTCTTGCTTTGAATGTCCAACCTAACAGTACGGCAGCTAGAGGGTTGAATTGGTCACTTTCTGTAAAAAGCATGAAATTAGGTATGAATGCCCACATGAATGGTAACTAAAAAAAATAGCTCTGGTAGCAAGTTCAAAACTCCCTGAGGTGGGCTAGAATGCTATCCCCCCCCCCCAAAAAAAAAAACCAAAAACTCTGGTTTTTCGACTATAACTCGTTAACCGTCAACAAATCTGAAGCGTAATGTGGAGCAAAAACCTTCAGCATACAAGTATGGACTGGAAAGGTGATATATATCTTTTATGTAAAAGCAACCCTTGAACACCAAATTCGCACTTAAAAGTACGTCGCCCTAATTCGCACGAGCGCTCCTTTTCTCAGTTGAATGTTATTGTGATTTTCGCGTTCAAAGTGCTCTTGCAAATCCTCTGATAGCCCGAAATAGGTATGCTTAAGATTTACTGAAAGGTGGGGATCTATTCGTCAAACCAATCTTAACCGAAATTTTTTGACTTAGATATTGATCGTCCTATGCCCGTTTAAAGGTGTAGCTGTAATTGGTGTAGTGGCTAGTTTCAATTATAAAGTGCCATTGTAATGCTTATATTTGTGTGTAGGAAAAACAATTTCAGTTAGCATTGACGGAAAGAATTATTTATACTCGCTTTTCGGAAAATCCTAAACGTGTTCATTTCGGGCAATTAGATGGCTCGCAAGAAAACTTTGAATTCGAAAATCATCATACGCTTTCACCACTACGCTATTACCTCTTCACTTTAAATAGGCATAGGACGGTTCGTATCTAAGTTTTACAATATCGGTTAGGATTGAAGGAAATAATACATCCCCACCTTTCAGAAAATCCCAAGCAAGTCCATTTCGGGCTGTTAGAGGGCTCGCTATTCACTTTGAATTAAAAAATCACCATACACTTCGCTCATATGGCGTTACTTCTTCACCTTTAAATGGGCGTAGAACAGTCCCTATGTAAGTTAAATAATTTCGGTTACAATTGATGGAAAGCACAGATCCCCTACCTTTCAGAAAATTCTAAGCTTGCCCAATTTGGGCTATTAGTGGGCTTGCAAGAGCACTTTAAAAATGAAAGTCATATAACAACCAATTGAAAAAAGGCATGTTCTCACGATTTAAGGGTGAGACACTCTAAATATGATTTTGGGTTCAAGGGTTGCTTTTACATAAAAGATGTTTATAATCTTTCCTGTCCAGAAGAGTTTGCTGAGCGTTTTTGCTTCACATTACGCTTTTGATTTGTCGTCAGTTAAGGAGTTACAGACCCAAAAAAGTAGTTTTGGGGGAAAAAAAACTCCCCTCTCCCTCCCCCCTCCCTGGCCATTTTAAAAGCTATCAATGCTATTTTTTTCAGTTACCCTTCATGTGCATCCATACCAAACGTCATGCTTTTCGCAGCAAATGAACAATTTGATCAATTTTGGGCCCCAGCCACCTTACTATAACAGCAAAACTGCTCAAACTATCTGAAATGAGGTCAAGGTTACAGAGTTAAGTGAGTTGATTTTGAGACACCGCATAGTGGCAGGGAACAGAGCTTGGCCTGTGTGTCTTCTATTTCTGCCTTTGCTCACACAAGAAGAAATTTTTTTTTTTAAATTATATTGTAACCACTAGGAAGCGTTAAGGAATTGGAAGGGGCGCAAGACTGTAGCTCCAGTCCTGGTCAAGTTAAGGGTTTAGGAACTGATAAGCCTGAACAAGTGTAATGGGATTACATCTTTTGTGTGGAGACGTGTTCAGGTCTTTTTAGAAACCGGCTAAATGATGCTGAAATCAGGCATCGTCGGAAGATGGCGGCATTGTTACTCGAAATGGCTTCCTCATGCTGGGATCATCCGTACCACAAAGAAGCTTCGCCTACATTCAGTTCTTGCGAACGGGAGTGACAGTTTCATGGAATGTCCGCGGGTAGAGTAGGTTACAACGATCAAATAGGGGAAGTTCAACTGTTTCGAAACCACGTAGAATTCGAAAAGTAAGGATCAAATCTGATTTCAATCTACGCCATTCAAGGGAGTCAAGACCTACAGTTTAGTCAGACGTTTGTTGTATGGTGGCTCTTTAAACCCATGGAGACTTTTTGTGAAGTGACGTTGAACTGATTCGAGCAAGTCGGTATCCTTAAGCAATGGTGGTGACCACACTGGGCTAGCATATTAAATGTATGAGGTGGGCACCTCATACATTTAATATGCTACCCCAGTGTGGCTAAAGTTTAACTATAGAAGTCAATGGGGAAAATCGCTAATTCCACAAAAATGATTTTAACTATAGTTTAAAATATAGCTTTGTACATTATCTAATTTGTACTCACGGAAACCATTAAAAGAAGCCACAATTAAATTTTTTTTTAATATTTTGTTTCTAAATTTCGTTTTCCTTTACAGCATAAAAAGCATTAAAAATGATTTCTCCACCATGTTTTGGCGGCCGACGGTTCACCTTCTTTTTCTAGAAAAAAATAATGTTTCTGATTTTGCTTCATTTGGGGGTTTCTGAGAGTACAAAGTGAGGTAATGCAAAAAAGCTGTTAAGCTGAAAAGCTTTATGTATTTTAAAGTAGTCAAAAAATTTTTTTCAGAATTGGCTTTTTTTCCCCCATTGACTTATAAAACTTTAGGCCCAAGTGGACACTTCTAACATTTTTTTTAAAGATTTTTTTTCCTTTGGGATAATGATTAGGAGGTCGAAGACAAACTTTTCTTCACTATTACGATTTGATATTTAAAAAAAAAAGGATTTTTTTGATCCAGCCTACTATACATTGCTGACCATAATGGACACAACCTTGCTGGTTTAAGACTATTCTAACTTGCACCCCCCCCCTTTCCCTTTGGATTCTGATTTGACGCCTACAAAGCTGGTAATAAAGCAGGCTGGTATAAGGTTACGTTTTTTTTGTCTAGTTTTTTAATATTGGGAATGTTTTAACCCCTTCCACTCCATACGTACACTTCTAGAGAGATTTTGAAACAAATTAGGCACGCGATTTAAACTTGCGACTGCACGCTAAACCCTTAAGTTGCCATAAGACTAGTTTCAAGGAAAAATGCTGTAAATTTATTATCTATTGCGATAGCAAGTGTTACAACCGTAAGGGCGTGTTTACGCAACAACTCGCCTTTTCGTTCTCGCAGATAACGCTAGAAATAATCTGAAATTCCAACATGGCGACGGTTTTAGCTCTACTGGCTGGAACGAAAACAGTTAATAAATTGAGCTCAGAAGCGACTGAGAAAACTGTTTCATCATGAGGAATTCTTTATCTTATCGTATCTACCGATATCCGCATCTCAGCCCTCTTGTAACACTGCAAGGATGCAGGAACACAACAATGAACGGGGGGTGAGAACTAGTTCTCAGCACTCGATTA
>JAHWFP010058787.1:30666-48890 GCA_023313725.1 Lithobius niger
CAGCACTCGATTACAATACATCGATGCAGGACACAACAATGAACGGGGGTGAGAACTAGTTCTCAGCACTATTCCAATACATCGATGCAGGAACACAACAATGAACGGGGGGTGAGAACTAGTTCTCAGCACTCGATTACAATGCATCGATGCAGGAACACAACAATGAACGGGGGTGAGAACTAGTTCTCAGCACTCGATTACAATACATCGATGCAGGAACACAACAATGAACGGGGGGTGAGAACTAGCACTCGATTACAATACATCGATGCAGGACACAACAATGAACAAGGATTGTTGTCTGCACCGCTGCAGCACTCGATTATTTTTTTCACGAAACCCGTGTTACACGTCTCATTTGTTGGTCCTGCATCGAAATAACTTTCCAAACGGCAAATTATTTTTCACCAATAAATAATGAAAACGGGCAATATCGGTAACATTTCAAGCATTAAAATTCATTACAATATGACACTCATTGTGAAAATTTAAAGTTGCGCCTTTAAAACTTTCTTTAAAATCTGTAGTTTCAGCGGTACATTTTTGTTTGCTTGTGGAGATGGTTAGTTTTCATGTAAAATATTGCACGTACCGACAAGGGCGCCCTGCTGAACAGCAAACAGAAAAAAAAGGATGGGGGGCTTTTTCTGAGGACCTTATTTCGGCCTAATCGGTGTTACCAGGAACGAATGAACATGTTTACCCGCCCCTCGCACGCAGAGTGGGCTCGTTTCATTGGCTCCTGGTGTTACAGATCATCGAAAAAGCCTTTGTTTAAACGTTTTAAATTTTTTTATAGATTTTATTCATGATTCGTCTACCAGAAGAACAATAACGCAAAGAAAGGGAAAGAGGGAGGGTTCAGCCCCAATGTAGGGGCAATCTTGCACACCGACTTCCGACACAACTATCTCCTTATATTAACGTAATCTCTTCCGAAATTTCTCCATCAATCGACAAATCAAACAAATCCTCGAATACCAAATCCGAAGCCATAATAGAAAACTATACGCAAAAGTAACCGTTTTGTTTATTTCCGCCATATATTGTTGGACTACTCGGGCGTGCACTACATCATTATCGGAGTCGCGTGCTTCTTTATTGTCGGGCAGAGATGCGGACATCGGTAGATAATTAAGTTATCGTCTGCTTCCCTCGTGCAAAGAACTAACAATCGCTCGGGCCTGCGACCATCGACATTGTTAGTTCTCAGCACTCGGGAATCAGGCGATAACATATACAAACAAAACCGTCAAGTGTGCCGTAAAAAAGGGCGATTGAATTTTCACTTGTTAAAATGAACACGGATAAAAATTGATGATTTTTAATTAAAATAATAAAATGTACAATTGAGAAAATTCCATCAGTGTAATTAGTTGTGCTTTACGTTTTGAATATATGATTGGTAAAAAACAACATTATTATTTTATTATTTTAATTAAAAATCATCAATTTTTATCCGTATTCATTTTAACAAGTGAAAATTCAATCATATATCCTCCTTTTTTACGGCTCACTTGACGTTTTTGTTTGTAATACGTGTACCTTTTTTACGGCTATGGCGTCTCGCTACAAAGGTTTATGCATGCAGTCGATTGTTGCTGGCCACTTCGAAACAATTCAACTCATCTCTGAAAGCCTGCATCTGCGAAATAAATACACAATTCTATCGTTTTCAGCTGCCAATTCACAACGCAGCTTAGTTTGGTTTAAAAATATATGCGGTTAGCTAAAACACTGATTCTTCCATTTTATCGTTCAACAATCAACTTTTTAGCAAAGAAATAACACGTGGACGAAGAATGAATCTGGAGTTTGCTGAGTGGCATCGTTCCCTAAATACAATGATTAAAACAATGTAAACCAAGCAAAATGATCGTTTAGGATCCCGTAACTCCGGAATGGATCGACCAATTGAAAAAGTGGTCCCTGGAAGGTTGAAGCCCAGGGAAATTTCTGGCTCAGATCATGTTTCAGATTTTAGGTAGGTGCAGTAGTTTTTTCTGAAACCGTGTCAGCATGAACATGAAGCCAAGAAGCAGAACAACAACAACAAGTGAACAGTTTTCAAATTTACGTGTGGCTCCCTACGTTTACTCTTGCACGGAATTGCATAAAAGTTGGTGTAAAGTTTGGAAAAGTTGCTATCTACTTTCTGGCCAAGTTTGGTCAAGATATATTGAATAGAAACGGAGAAATTAATAGTTTCAGTCTTTCTGGAGAGAGGACTTCAATCACATATACACACGGCTGTCGCCGTGTATGATACTTCACGGATTATAAGACTGAACGCATTTACCGAAACGATGTCGGATTTAGCTAACCCAGGTCGGCTTGGATAGCTGATCAATCTGAAAAGAGGTTACTTGAAAAAAACATGCAACACTGTGAACTGAACATTTGTATTTCACCGCGTTTGCAGCCTTGATGATATACTTTTAGTAGAGCATTAGCTTTTTTTTATTTGTTCCTATGCATATAATTGAGTGCTGAAAGCCACAATTATACGGCCGAACGAGAGAGATGATATAATTCATATTTTATATAATCTAAGGGGAGGATAAAATTACTACCCAGTGTTCTACTTCAAATTTCGCTCACCCCCCCCTCCCTACCTGAAATATTTGAGGTAGGAATTTTATCTTCGAGCTCCTTAATATTATGCAGCAAACCCCCCTTGTCACGAAATTACAACCTATTCAGAACAAAATTGTGAATTCGATCAATTTCCCAAACAGAACCACATAATGCAAAATTAAGTAGAGTATTAGACCTCGTTCACTTCGCTCGCTCGCCAAGCAATATGATGTTTGATAATTCTTTTTTCTTTTTTTTTGTTGTATTGATTTCGCTTCATTCTAATGACTATTTTGTCTTACGTTTATATTGATATTTTCAAAATTTTGGTGTATAATTGGCGTCAGAAAAGCCGTTTTTCTCTATTATCTCTGCTGCATCTTCTTTTGGTGTGGAAGAGCAAGATTCTATAAATAGAGATAAATATCCTTATTAAGCACTCAAGTATTAATGCGCAGGGATTAAATTTTAACGAAATACAGACGATTTGTACCATGGATACAAAAAAGAAACTCCCTGTAATTCTTAAGGTTTTGTTCAGTTCCAAATTTAATATTAAAATATAAAATTTTTGAAGAAGATCAAAACTTCTATATTTTTTAATTAAATTTGGAACTGCAGGAAACATCGAGAATTAAAGGAGTTTTTTTTTTATTGTTATTCATGGTTGAAATCGCCTGTAAACCGTGACATATTATTCCCTCCGCATTAATACTTGAAAGCTTAATAAGGATTTATCTCTGTTTACAGATCAGTTGAGAGAATCTTCCTCTTCCACATCAAAGAAGTTACAGCAGAGAGAGAGAGAGAAAAACATAAATTTTCTGGCGCAATTATACATCAAAATTTTTCAATACACGGTTCAAAATCGCAGAAAAAGCAACAAAGAACAAGGTACAAATTCACAATTGAAACAAATTGTAACCGCAAAATTTAATGCACAGCAACCTTTCTAGCAGCTATAACCAAAGGACTCAACAAGTTACAATGACACGTTTTAATTTTAATTATTGTTGTTATCAATGGAAAATTCTGATCAAGCTTTTATAACAAATTCGTTGATAACACAATTTAAGCAAAATAGGTCAAAAGTTTTTGACGCCATTTTAATACAGCTGCTTGAAAAATTTTTGTGCTTAGTAAGTTTTACCGTTTATATTTTAAAAATGACGTACCTAGTTGCCTTTGTTTGTTTTTTCGTTGTGTACTGAAGAATTCGGGAATCTTCGTGGAAAATTCAAAATCTTTTAATTAAGATTAATTGCTGCAGGAAAACTCAAATCCTTCTAGTGATATTTATATTAACTTCTTCACCGTCCAAATAAAGAGTATAGGAAAAGGATGCTGTACATTTTCTTTTCCAAACCAAAAAATATAAATAAAGAAACACACAATATTTATTTTAAATTTCATTCGTCTTATCTTTTCAGTTCCTCTAATTGTACGATGTGAATTAATTCCATTGTTTGTAACAAAGATAGATATGAAATCAATGGTAAGGGTTATTTCCGTAATTTAAATACGCCACTTACGTTTGATGTTTCATAGAAACGATAAAAATTATTCAATTTATTTAATTAGTTGAGTCACATCCAAAAATTGTAACACAATTTTCTATTTGATTTTCGTGTTTCATTGAATATAAAGGTACTGTGATATTTCTCAGAAAAAAATCTAATAGAGTAACGAATTAAATGGAAAGTGAACTACTTCATTATTTGTGCTCTGACCAGAGTATATTATGTAGGTTGTACTGCTTTTATGAAGCCAATGTGTAAAGTAATACCTGTTTCGGCACCAGAAGGCGTCAATAGTCAGTGGCTCCTAGTTGTCATCACATCACGCCATCCAAGCAACATCATCTGAACGCCCATAAAACTTGAAATAAACTGGTGGCATCGAGAGCAAATTTCCAACATGTGTCACGGCAATTCTTTCTAAAATGACGAGGTACTCATGCATGGGCAACATTTGAAGTTGATGGACGTGTTCTTTCTTTGATTCAAATCGTAATTCAGTTCATTACAATGAACTGGAAAAGTGGAATTACAAGGAGCAGATTAAGATTCAGTCTTAGTGGTTCACTCCTCGGAATGCAAAACCGTGCTGTATACGTTGCTCCAATCATAATATTACAACTCGTTTTAAAGCTTAAGGGCTCGTTTACGCAACCACTCGCTTTTGCATTCTCGCAGCTAGAAGCTAGAAATTACCTCAAATTCCAACACGGCGGCGGTTTTATGTCTGCCGCCTCGCAACGAAACAGCAAATAACGTGAGTTCAGAAGCGTTTGGGAAAATTGTTTCGTCATGAAGAATTCTTTATATTATTGACACGGATTATAAGACTGCAAGTATTTACTCATTATTTACTCGTTTTTACTCGTTATGTTGGATTTAGCATTTAGCGTTGTTACCATGGCAATGTCACCTTTGCCACCACGATTGAGTTCTAGCTGCGAGAATGCAAAGGCGAGTCGCTGCGTAAACGCGCCCTAATGCAGGATTACATTTAATTTTATTGATTTGCTGGTTCTGATCTAACTTAACAATTATTTTAACCTCCTAACTTATAATTTTTTAATGCAATTAAGCAAGTATTCTTCTTGTTTATTCTTTTCTTGATGATAACTAGTATCAACCTCCGTGACGATGTTCACTAAATAGCATGGGCAGCTGAGTGGTTTATAGATGCCTTGCCATTGGGCTCATTGACACCCTCTGGTAGTAATCGCTGAAAGCACGTACTAATTTCACCCATATATTTGCTATTGGCAAGGGAGAAGCGGAACTACGTGTAAAATGCACCCGTATACTCCGATTATTCCCACGCACGCCTGTTATGCCATCGACTCCAGCTTACAGAAGTGTCGACGACAATAAAAGTAAGAACAGCTAATCAGGCGAGCAAGCTTACGCTATTGACTTCCACGATGTAGCACTCTTTAAAAAATGAAACTTGGACAAAAATAATGGACAATGTGCTGCAACTGCATAACCGAAAAGTATGGGGATAACCAACCTGAACAAACTGTTTGATTTGATTCGCACCTCTTCCAGCAATAACTAAATATGAGAAAACTCTCTCTTGTCAAGACTGATCTTAGGAAATCAATATAGTGCGTAAATAAAAATTAACGTGTACAATGCTTAATGTTCCAGGTATCGACCGTTTTCTGGCAGGCGAATTTTTAAAAGTCGTATAAGCTTAATTCGGTGCATTAAAATATTCAAAACAAAACACACAACTTATTCTTAAAAGAAGTTGAGTAAGCCGCAACATTTCATACGAATTTGAGTGTATTGGCAAAAATCTAGAGACACGAGTGTGTCGCCGCAAGTAGATGAGAATTAATTGTTTTCAGACCTTAATTGTCTTCAGATATAAAAAAAAATTGGTGGCTCGCTAGCAGACTGTGTCTTTTAACTGCAACTATATTATAACTGATTTCACCCTACAGGTAACAATTACTCCTGCAGAAGAAATCTTTGCAACAATCGTTAAAATCTGGTTCACAGGACCCAATAACGAATAAAACTTCAACACTAAACTGTCCTCTATGGAAAAAAGTGTCCTCAATAACGTTGGTTTGTGTTACTGGTAACTAGACGATGTTAGACGATGGCTTTCGGCAACAATAAGGTAAGACTTTCGCTGTTTACCCGAGTGGCGAAGCCACGAGGGCAATAAAGTGCGCATTGTTGCCGAACGCCATCGTCTAACATATTTCTACAACAACGAGTTGAATCTTTAGTGACTGAGCCATTGTTGCAATAAAGCGACAGTGTTAGCGCTTTGTTGCCGAACCATCGTCGAACCTATTTGTACAACAACGATTTGCATTGTTAGTAACCGACCCATTGTTGTGATAGTATAACGAGCCATTGTTGGTGGGAATGTTCTTTGCTTCACTCCGTTTTTAAAACTCAATAACTGCAATAAATGCCTTTATTTGTTTGTTTTAATACATTTCAACTCTTTCTTTCGGGTCTTTCTTCAGTTGCAATAAATGTATTATTTTGGAAACATTGATATTATTAGAATATTCGTTCGTTATGAGCATATTCGAATAGGATATTTTCCATTCGAATATTCGCAAAAAGTTCAATGTCGTTTTACGTTTTTTTTTTTTGTTTTTTTTTAGTTAGTTATTAACTTTTCTTGTGGGCTTGTCGAGTCCCAGTCAGTCCGCACTAAGTTTTTTTCTGTCCCCCTTGCCTTTTCAACCAATTTGTGGTGGGAATGATCCATTCATTTTGGATTGCTAGCTTGAAACTGGGGGGGGGGGGGGATTATTACAGATGCGCTTAGCAGTTCTTTCTAAAACATATAAGAACTAAAGAATGAGGACCTCAAGCAGGGCTATGGTTGCCAGTGGATAGATGACATCAACTTCAATATCATACGTAAAAGGAAAGACACCTTGGTGGATTACGTTAATTCCGAATAGTACTGTATTCGGCAATTTAGCATTTTTTCTGGTGTGTATTCCAAGTTGCCTTGTGTATAGTAGGTTAAATTAAACTTGTGGATATATTTTGTATGCCTTGCATTGCCAACAGACTAAATAAAACTTAGGTATTTAATGAAAGCGTATTTTTTTTGGGGGGGGGATGGGGTTGCGGGGAGATCGGCCTAATCGTGACAACAAAAATTTTTTTGCGAATATTCGAATATGCTTTTTCCCTATTCGTCCGACCCCTAACGTAAACATTGCTAGTGGTAGTAGATTTACTTACATAAGTAACAACCAAAGGCCTTCATTTTCTTACTTACGTAAGTAAGAACCCCACGCCTACATTTTCTATTCCTAGAATTATTTTTTCTTATTTAAAAAAAAATAATAGTTATTAATTTAAAGTGTGGAATAGTTTAATACTACTTTAGAAACTATTTGGATACGGAAACATGAACAGCGATTGTATTTTCACTACTTAAGATAGATCCAAAGACCTTCGTTTTCTTACTTACGTAACCCACGCCTAGCCGTGGTTCTTACTAGTGGTAAGACAACGGTTTCATTGTTGCAGCATTGTTGCAGCAGTGTGTATTCATGATATAAATCCAATGCTGCAACAATGGTCCAACAATGAAAGAGTTGTACAAATTCTCGTAGGGTATAAAGACACCGGTACACCTCACTAGAGAAAGTTGCGAATTCTAAATTTTTAGCAGACAGGTCAAGACAGGTCAAAACAAATATTATCTTTCAGTAATTTATTATAGCCTATTTTATTCAAGCCTAATTTTTTTATCTAGACACCGCTAGTGTGTCGTGCCAAGTTAGGCAACAATCATTACAACAAACATCACATCAATTCAATTGTCGAGGTGGTAGCCCACCGCCATTGCGTCAGTGTCTAATATCGTGAAGCATGTAGTTGGGCACATTTCAGGTACTTGGGGAAAAATAATAATGCGGTACAAAGCTTAAATTATGTTGAAATTAAGAGCAATGACCCACCTGACAAAAATTAACTCATGTAGGAATGCCAGCTAAGCTGCTTTCAATGCAAAATCTTACCCTCATAACGTTGAAAATGTGTAACTAGCTAGCTAGCTACTAGGGTAATTATTCATCGATACCGCGATAACGGGAAGGCTTCCAGCTATGAAATTGGACGAATGGCTGCAGTACGATACGAACTGCGTACGATTTATGGTTTGGAGCCTAGGGGTGTAATGAGGATGGCGTGGGATAGCGCGTAAGTACGAAAATATTGTTATAACCATTGTTACTATTGTCGGCATCGTCTCTCATTGGACAGCCAAAGTTCGGACAATGACAACGTGTATAGTAACGTGCGTGCCTAGACACACACTAGTGTAGCACGATGAATCTAAACAACGTTGCCAAAGAAATTGTATTCACGTACAATTCACGAAAAATTAACCAACTGTAAAAACAAAGCAAAATAAACAAAGCCAAAAACTGGTGATGAAGCCACCAAGTTGACAGTGGTTCGGCCCTTCAAAGGAGTGATATCAACACACCAAATCCGGGGGGGGGGGCATAGGGTCAAAAATCCTGTATATCGTCTCCCTAAAATCCCCAACTTCAAAAATCGAAAGTTGCCACCCACCACCCCTTGGATTTTTTTCCTGTACCCCAATAATTAATCTCGGGACCACCCCAAATGCAGGGATTTTTTTTCCTATAGTTCCAAAGACCCTGTATCGGACCCTAAAAATGTTTTTTTTTCTCCTTAGTCCTGCTTAGTTCCACCCCAAACACGACCCCAAATACAAGCTTTTTTCCCCGATCACTAGGAGCATTCGTTACAATCATAACGACAAATTTTTACGACTGTTAATACCAACGAATGTTGCTGACTACTTCGTATGCTTTATCAAAAAAAGACTCCAAGTTTTTCTGCAACACGACTGTTTGTTCAGAAGTCTGATATTACACAACTACTTCTCACTATATGACAAAATTATATAAAGGATAGTGTCGTTCACAACATGACAAGTGCCCTGAAGAGAATTTGAAGAACGATCAAATATCTTGATGTTATGTATCAAGAAGGACGGCATCAGCATTGAACATCGTGTCAGATTTCATCCGAAAATGCAATTGTGTGATGGGGCTGTGTGCAGTACATGCAGAATGTCGTTATGACCTTAATGACGTACAAGATGCTGAAATACTTCGCACTCGACTAGAGCATGGTCAACTACATGTTCGAAGCAATGGCTTGTCTTTTCCATTTGTAGCGTGAATGTTAACGGCAAAATGGAAGGTATTTCCTACCTTGCACTACCATTTTGTGGGAAGGAAATATTTAATTCTCAGAAAATGTTCTTTGACACAAGTATGAAGCTAATAAAAAGGAATTATACAGGGCAGAAACGGATGTTTCAGTTATTTTGGAACAAATGGTGAAGGACACAGATGTCGAGTATTACAAACGATGATTGGAACAACAAGCAAATCATTTGTGCGTGAGGGGCCATTAGAGAAGACTGTTGGGCCAGTTGATACCACTCTCAACTTCGACCATGACTTAGAAATAACTTGTATTCTGATGCTCGTATGATGGTTAGTAACCAGTATTTAACAAGGAATGTTACAAAGAATCTTTGAAGAAGTGCTACCATCTGAAGAATGCAATGTCACTGGTAAGTTATCAGATGTATGTATGTGATAAGCAGAATTGCCAGTTGCCATAAAACTACTGAATACAATCAGTGATGCTTCAAAGAAACCGAAGACATTGGTCAAAATTTGCATCTGAAGGATGGTTGTGAAGACTTTCAAGTCCTTGGTCGTTTAACTGAATCTATTTAAAGTTTTTTAGAGTGGAAATCCTTTTGATTTTGAGGATATTACAGTTCATGCATGCAAACAGTTCAGCACGAAATTGACCAAGTTTGTATCACCTCAACTCTACTACGATTTACAAGTACTATTCAGGATACCTCCTTAACACTAGTAAAGTACCAGAAGCATGCACTTGGGGTTTCCCTATTCATATTTCAGCTTGGCTCCAACTTTGTTGAAAGTGCATTTCATGTTGTCAGAACCATTACACATGACCGTAATTTTGATGCGATTCAACTTGAAGATAGGTTTGTGCATGTGGATTCAGCACGTTCTAACGAATCATCTAGAGTGCCAGAAGCATGAACGGTCATGCCTAAATGTGAAGGTTGTATTTGATCACACTATTATTTCAGACTGGGTAGGTAACTACTCAACAGCATCTTTCACATCTTAATTATGGGAAATTGGACTGATAAATTCACAGTAAATTTTG
Source organism: Lithobius niger (assembly GCA_023313725.1). NCBI lineage: Eukaryota > Metazoa > Arthropoda > Chilopoda > Lithobiomorpha > Lithobiidae > Lithobius > Lithobius niger. The sequence continues at coordinate 41,007 of JAHWFP010058787.1, forward strand.
ATCAGATATTTTGGTATGCATCAGCAGAAACCCTACTGGAAACTCTAGCACCATGCTAAATTTCTTTTTCCTAATGACAACGGTAAAATTGTAGGTGTTCAAATGACTCGTTCATCCCCGTTGTATCCACAGGAAGGTGATAATGAATTTTCGGAGAAACTAAGCTTGGAACCTTCCACAGACGACCCAACGTTTCAGGACGTGAGATTGGACAGTGCAACAGTGACAACATCCAGCAGCTCTCATGATATAGCTTAAGAAGCTAACGATGACCGCCAAGAACTAGATCTTCATTTGGATGATAGCATGATGGCAGTCAGCAATTCCTTTCCTTTAATTACTATCAATGAAAAACAGATACATAAAGCCACTGTTCTGAGGGAAATAACAAAGGATATGTCCTTTATCAGCAGACAGTCTAAGAAGACATGTGGCTCAGCATGTTATCCTAGAACGAAGACGTCTTTTAAACAATGCTGGATTTTAACAGCTGATCCTGCAGTTTTTCTTGTGCGGCCTAATCTGCAAACTGATGTGAAGTGCTGTTTAGCCATTGATTCACTAGGAAGAAATATTGGCACTTTGAAACTTCTGCAGTCAACATGAACAGGGAATCCGTGAAGAATATGGTGAACTTGATCATTTTTTAGTATGGGGAAGAGCACATTATTGCAAGGAAATTAATGTGAAGGTTTCCAAGTTCCATCTTGTGTCGCCACACTTTGTATTCTATAAAGCAGTTTGACTACTTGTACAACATGAAAAGCTGCGAAATCGGTGAGGGCTGCTTTCGACCTACTGATGGAAGATCGAAGACAAGATAACATCAGACCTCCAAGCATTACTTGTTAGTGCCTACCCACAAAGTATTGTGAAAGATCGATCTTAAAAGAACTTTTTAAAATTCGACTTTCTGAAGAAAATACAACCGCCCCGTTTGAGCACATTTAGCAGTGAGCATCAGTTGCTTGCAACCAGTGCCAGAAAATACCTGGACATTCAAAGTTGAACAGTGTAGGTAGATCAATAATAAGTTGGGCATGAGAAGACATATTGGTTCTCTTATCCTAAAACTATACACTTAAAATTTGTTTTCTTAATAAATAAATAAATATAAATAAATAAATAAGAATTTGACCTATAATGGTTAGGAGAACGGAAGAGCTGGGGCCACTGACACCGATCCTGCAGAAAGAAACAGGGGGAAAAGGGGAAATGTTTAAGTTTGGTAATTTCTTTTTAAAAACTTATCAAGTTGATGTTCATCCAAGCGACGCTTAAATTCAGTAACTGAGGGCGAATTGACAAAAGCTTCTGGAAGAGAATTCCAAGGTCCTATTACCCGAGACGCAAAGAAAAACTTTCTGCAGTCCGTCCGTGGAATGGGCATACTCAATTTTAGGGAATGGCCGCGAGTTTTACTGTTACAGGCCAGGATGAAGAACGGAACATCGATAGAGAGCAACCCATGCAGAATTTTAAAGGTCAAAACAAGGTCAGCCTTCAGTCTCCGGAGTTCAAGGGGATCAAGGCATGCCATAAATAACCGTGTGTTGGGAGAATGATTGCGGCACCCAGTAAGACCATGAGTAAAAGAGCGTTGGACGGCTTCAAGTCGGTCAATATCCTGCAAAAGGTAGGGTGACCAAACCGGACTCGCGTATTCGAGGATTGGCCGCACAAACACCTTGTGGGCCCAAATTTTGGTCACAATACTAGCAGATGTAAAGCAACGTCGGACGATTGCCAACCTACGGTAGGCCGAGGCTGAAATCAGGCGACAGTGGGTAGTGGACTTCAAGTCGCTGGAGAACCAACCCCCAGGTCACGTATGGAATATACTCCGTCGAGGGATGTGTCCAACAGAGTGTAAATAAGGCTGGGGTTTGTAATACCAATGTGGAACATACTGCATTTTGTGGCAGATAGCGGTAGCTGCCAGTCCAATGATCACTGTGACACAGTATCGATACTAGTTGAAAGCTGGTAGCCATCAGAGAAAGAAGTGGTCGGGGTGCTTGCTTTCAAGTCATCTGCAAATTTAAAATGTGAAATATGACCAAACTGTGGCCCCGCAAAAAGATCATTCAGATAAAGAACAAATAGGAGCGGCCCCAGCACCGATCCCTGTGGAACTCCACTAATAAGGTCGCATGAGGTGGAAATGGCAGTACTCACTTGCACACACTGGGATCGACCAATCAAAAAACTACCCAGCCACTGGCGGAGATTACCTCCGATATGGAGCATCTTAAGTTTGTGTAGTAATTTGCTGTGTACAACAGACTCGAACGCTTTCTGGAAGTCAAAACAAGCAACATCTGTTGGTATACCGAGGTCAAGCGCATCAGTCCAGTGGTCAAGTGCCACCAGAAGTTGCACCGTCGTTGAGCGGCCAGGAAGAAAGCCAAACTGGTCTTGATTAAGAAGTCCATGATCAGTTAGATACCGAAGTAGGTCAGTCCTAGTGATAGACTCCATGACTTTGCACGGCACCACTGTTAGAGCAATAGGCCGGTAATTTCGCGGGTTGGAATTATTGCCCTTTTTAAAGATCGGTATGACTTTTGCTGTTTTCCTTAACGTGGGTATGTCACCCGTGGAGAAAGATAATTTAAACAAAAAGAGTACAGCATCGCATATTTCGTTGGCAATCTGTTTGCAAAAGTAGGAGGAGAAACCATCGGGACCCACAGCATGGCTAGGCCTCATATTGTGAAGTGTGTCGATTACTCGTGATCTGGTAAAAGAGACATTGTTGAGTACCGTGGAGTTAGGAATTTCAATGTTAAACAGGGGAGGTGTGACTTGGTTATCGATAACCGAATTAGCAACAAATATATAGTTTAATAGCTCCGCTTTGTCCAAGTCATTAGTAACAAAGGCACCCTCGGAAAGGAAAGGTGGTAGAGAGCGTGTAGTACGAGTTTTCAAATGATATAAGCGAAAAAGGGCAGCCAAGTTTCCCTCTTTAAGTGCCTCAAACTCATTCCGCTTTTGCCATTCGTTGACTGCAGTCGAGTACTGTGATCGACATTCTTTGTATTTATTGGCAATGTGTAAAGAGTTGTCATTCCTGAGTTTATGCCAGATCCTGAGTTTCTTTCTGCCTAAGTTGCGAATGTAGTTGGGGAGCAAGTTAAGTCTCGAAGATGGCTGGCCAATAGTGGAGGATTTGCGTGGACGCCTTGTACGACATTGATTTACCAAAAGCTGAAGAGACTCAAGAAAGCCGTTCCATACGGAATCCACATCTTGATGAAAAGAAGAAAGCAGTACCGTCCAATCAATGTTACCCAGGCATTTTTTTGAGTAAGGGGAAAATAAACTTGCCCTGCTTTGGTGCAGATAGAGTCGGGTAGGACAAAGCTACCTTAATAGAGAATACGACCATACAGTGGTCGCTTTTGCCAAGATGTTCAATCACATTTAAGTCAAAAATAAGACGATCGTTATCAGAAAAAAACAGATCGAGAATATTATCTCCTCGAGTGGGGAAATCAACCAATTGTGTAATAGCCAATGGGGCAATAAGGTCAATAAAGTCACGATGTGGTTTATCAATTGCTGTAAGTTCTGCCCAATCAACAGTTGATAGATTAAAGTCACCTAGTAAGATATTAGAGTAAGTGGAATGCATTGATGACGTAATAAAGGAACATATTTTAAGAACAGCAGAGTGCAAGTGACTATCTGGCAAATACCCCAATATAATATTAAGCTTCAACACTGGCAAGACCACTGCTAATGCCTCCACCCCCAACCCAACCTCAGAAACAGCTACCTGTATATGAGGTTTATGTAGCAAAAATATACCACCTGCCCTTGATTGTCGATCCACACGTATAATTAGGTAGGGGTATGGACCCACAATCATTGCATCGGTCACGCCCGCGTGGAGCCATGATTCCACAACAAAAATTAGGTCATAGACACCCTCCGCGACCAAAGCCAAAAAGACATTAAAATTTTTTACGACACTACGAGCATTTAGGGAGACACACTTGATACCCTCAGAACAACAATGCTGAAAAATGGAGGGAACAGTGCCATTGGTGGGAGTATTCCCAATTAATGTTGGTTTTCCTGTTCTATGGTGGAGTTCACAGCACTTGGTTGATGTCCCCGGGGAGGAGTGAATGGACCTACGTGTAGTGCCTCAAGAATGCCTTGAAGAACCGTTTTCCCACGTGCAGTGGTTTCTGATTTAAATCAGAACTGCTGTTGAAAAACAACGCCATCCAGCTCTACGAATAAACAAAGAAATACGATGCGAAAAGCAACTGAAAAGATGAGCAACAATGAAGTCTTCAATGCACTCTCAAACAACTTCCTGTGCCCTGTGGTCAGTGTATCATTCGTTTGTTTGGTTGTCGGTTTGTTTGTTTGTTTGGTGGTTTGTTAGTTTGTTTGTTTAGGTTCTTCGATTCGCTCCATTTTGTCGACGGTGTAACCTGATGACGCCCTAGTAGTTAGTTTGATTCTGTGTTTTCAAATAATGGTGGCGAATGGAGCGCTTTTGTCAAATCTACATAATAATCCTGGATGACGGGCGAAAAAATAATACGGGGTGACATTATTAGAATAAGAAAAGGCCACGTCAAAAGGGTCAAAGGGTTTTAGCGAGTATTAACCACACCCGGTCATCCGCCCGACGCAGCCCTAAGGCCCTAATGCCACGTAAAGTGGCAGACAACAATAAGAATCTAACAATCGCTTTGGCACATAATTTAAACTTCAGGTGCACGACATTTATCATTGCTACGTTGCAAAGTGATCGGCAACGAACCACTGTAAATGAAAAAAAAAACACTATGAGGCATTATCGGCACTTTACTTTCTGCCTATCCCAGAAAAAAAATGCCAAAGCCACCGGGCTAAAGGTTTCAACTTTGCTTTACTAGAATGTACTACCACATAGAAATATTCAAACGTCAGTATTTGGGCACTGAGTAAGTAAAAGGGGTCCAGGTTGTGTCGGACTTGGGATCGCTGATGAGTGAGCGAAAAGAACGAAAATCATCGTTTGTTAACCAGTACGCGTAAAAATCTTATTGGTCGGGTTTCCATTTTTTGGTGAATTTTCATTTGTGGGTGGGTTTGCATCTAACACTATCCGTGCGTAGCACGGGTTTCCTCTAGTAAGCTTTATAATATCTTTATCAAAATGTAAAGGGTAAGGATTCTACCTATGGGTTTTTTTTAACAACCGCTTTAATAAATTCATTAAGGTTGCCGCAGAAGTGTTTGCAGTTCGGATCGACATCGTTACTAGAAGTATCTTCTTTCCAGGGAACAACTAATCGTCGAGCTTGGCATCTTTAACAATTCGTTTTATGGTAATTCGTTGTTATTCTAGCTCTTGAATTGGCAGCAAAAGTGAAGTTGATAGCGTCATGTATTCTTGGGAGAACTTCCACTTTTAAGTGATCAAGTTAGACCATACCTGATATAAAAACTGGTATCGCCGAGTAGGAAAATCGACATAATCCGCAACCAATTGCAGAAATAGTTTTTACGAGTTTGTGGGTTTTGTCATTAAGTGACTAGGTCAGAGTACGGTCGTAGCTGGGTGTATTGACAATGATAATGTTGTCACGAGGTTTTGTCACATCCTGCTCGAAATAGCTTCTGCGACATTTACATAGGTTAGAGTGAAGCAGCAATCTCGTTTCTTGCGAGGGGATAAATAGGAAAATGAATGCCTTTGCAACATTTTTATGCACGTCCCAACTAATGTTGCAAAACCGAGCCATACAGGAAAGCCAACAGGGAGGAATGTGGCTCTTATTTCGTGGACAATCAGCCTATTGTAAGATTAATTTTATTAGTTATATTGTTGTTGAACTCATTAGAACAGGTATTGAAACAAACAGCGTCTTTATTCTAATAAAGAATATTGTGAATATTAGCTTTGCAGCGATTTTGGCTTTTTTTTTTGTGGATTAAAGAGATTATATACTATCGTACTACTTTTCAGTTTTCTAAAAGTAATACGGTGATTACTTTGCATCAGTGTAGCGATCCTGCATTGTTTTACATTGTATAAGCATCATTACGAACAATCCTCTCGTAATTTGATACGTGTCACAATATGCGACATGTTACATGCCTCACAGTTTGATACATGTCGCAATATTACTACCCGAAAAAAGGAGAACGGCTTCCGCCCGTTTGACGTAATCCCGTTTGACATAATCGCGTTTGCCGTAATCCCGTTTGTCATAATCGCGTTTGCCATAATCCCGGCAGTCCCAAATGTCTTAGCCCAGTAGCCATAATCCCGTTTGCCATACATGTTCGTTTGCCATAAATCCTATATATCAAGTCTCATTTCAAATTGAACTCTAATGGATTATTCACTCCTGGTGCCGAGTTTCTGCGCCATCTGTTGACAAAACCAGCTACAGTTTCTCATTCATTGAAATCCAGGGCTATGTATGCTGTTTGGACACATTAAAACTTAACTTTTTTTTTTTAGTCGATGTTAATTTGAATTTTTCTGTAACCTAATTTTTTGTTTCAAAACTTTTTTTAGGCTAATTTTTTGTTTAAACCCTTTTTTTTTCTAAGATGGTTTAAAAACGATAAAAATATTGTAATCATGACACAACACGTGAAACTTTTACTTATACATGGGGCAACATTATGCACCGAACGAAAAGTGGACAATTTTCTGATTTTTCAAATATTTCGAAACGCAGAACCAACATTTTCGTATTCCAGAATTGGATTTTGGATTCAGAAAAGTGATCCATGTGAAAGTACAAATTTAGCATTTTTTTTTTGTGGGGGGGGGAGGGAGGGATGGCAAATTGATACAAAATTTCGATAATTAAAGGACAATTATTTTTCCTCCCCCTCCCATAAAAAAATGCTAAACTTAATAAACTTTCACAGCCTAGGGACCACTTTTCTGAATCCAAAATCCAATTACACATGGGATCCGAAAATGTTTCGAAATATTTGAAAATTCAGAAAATTGTACAACTTTCGTTCGATGCGTAATGTTGCTCCATGTATACGTCGAAGTTTCATGTGTGTGGTATCGTGAATGCACTATTTTTAATTGTTTAACCAAGCGGGGAGCAACCGGTTAAGCACAAACGATACGATCCACTCACTTCAAAGCGTATGAATAAGCGCATTCGCTTGTAACAGCAGAATTTGTAACCATCTTAGAAAGAAGTTTTTAAACAAAAATTTGGAGAGAAAAATTCAAATTAACATCCAATTTAAAAAAAAAAGTTAAGTTTTAATATGCCCAAATACCATAGCCCTGGATTTCAATTGGAATGACAAACGGTAACTAATTTTGTCAACTGATGGCGCAGAAACTCGGCGCAAGGAGTGAACAATCCACACGCAGTTATTGCATACCGTCAAATTCGTCCGTACGGCAAAAGGCAGTACGGCAAGCGGGAAATTATGGCAAGCGGGAAATCCAGCAGAAAAGAAGTGCACAATTTCGAGCAAACGGGAAGGTACTCAAGGGCTGGGACTATTGCCATAAAATCGGCCGTCAAACGTGATTATGGCAAACGGGATTATATGGCAAACGCACATTAGCCAGGAGAACATCCAAACTTTAGTGGTGGACAACCCAATAGATAGACGGCGCCACTTCAAAATGACGGCGCCACTTCAATTTCTGCATTGTCGGACATCATTTAAACGGCGTGAAAGTTTGCTCCAATTTAGTTTGCCTGCGGGTGGAGATAAGCGACGTATATACATATAATGCGTAAAAAACGGCTTGTAGTCATAGTGTTTCTAAGTATTTAGTTTAATGTTGTTTGTAATAATTCATTGTCGTTAGCTTTATTAAGAATCAAAACAAGGATGTTACTGTGCATTGTTGTTTTTGTGGTTGGTGTTTTTGTG
>JAHWFP010058789.1:3228-14237 GCA_023313725.1 Lithobius niger
ACTATACCATTAATTTACGTAAGTTTTGCATAGATAAGTCGAAATGTGCGCGGCATTTCCATAAGAAAAGAGGGTAGGGCTCATTCAAATGCGGACCTCCTTTTCAAAGCTGAAGCTGGGCTCGAGTTTGGCAAAAGTGCGCTCCACGTCATTCGTTCGGTGTCATTTGACCGTCATTCGTAGGCCATAAACGTCATCGTATTTCTTTCCTAACTCCCCCAAATATTGAGTTAAAGTGACGATGTGGCTCGCGTTTTACTCAACCAACTTTCTTAAAGCAGTCTTCACGTTCGACTGCAGCTATAAACGCGTTCTAGCCCAGCAAAAATGCCATTAAATTTGCACTTTACGTTAAAAAAAGGTGTTTTAAAAGTTTGAATTATGTTGTTATAACGTTAAAGGTGTAGCTTACGTGATTTTGGGGATTACTTACTGATGGGTGCGAATCTGGGAAAATGTTGGTACGTTGCAATATCAAGGACCGTGATAGAAGTCCTTACGTAGCCTCAGCATGAACCTCCATGTTGAACGTCAAACTTTGAAACCCTATAGTTTCCTCTAGATGTGACATAGACTAACAAAATTCGGGTTTGGGGTCGTGTCATAACTATTTCACTGCATTAAAAATTTTAATGACAGCAATCGATCCTTTTGGCATCCACATCATGGCCATTTGTTGTTTTATTGTTGTTGGTGTTGTTGTTGGGGCTCTTTGGCCTTACTAGGACAGCTGTCAAGCAACAAATCAAGCACATCGAGCTAAAAGCACGAAATGTGATACACAAGTCACTCTTAGGAATACAAATCGAACTAGCTAAGGAATCCCCGGCCGCGTTACGACCCCCACAGTGACCAACTGTTCCCCTCTCCCTGAGGTTTGACAACACATCCTTACTGATCGAACTAAAAGCAATAAATTTGGTACAGAAGTCATTTTTAGCAGTACAAATCGAAGTAGCTGTGGCACACCCCCCCCCCCCCCCCAAGGGTCCATAGTGCCCACCTGTACATCCTCCCTGACGCATGGCCAAAAATTTTAGCAGATCGAACTAAAGCATGAAATGTGGTACACAAGTCATTCTTAGCAGTACAAATCAACAAACTGCGGGATCCCTTCAAAATAGCTCCCAAGGCGTCCCCCCCCCCATCGCCTCTCTGTACCCTCTCCTGATGCTTGAGCAACAGATTCCTGCAGATAAAGCTAAAAGCAAATTGGTAAACAAGTCGTTCTTAGCAGTACAAATGGAACCAGCAGCTGAATCCTCATGAAATACCTCACGAAGGCTTCCCCAGAACAGTCAAACTCTGCCGCCTCCCTAAGGCTGGGGACCAACAAATTATACATTGACTTTTACTGCTAAGAATGGCATGTGTACCAAATTTCATACACTTAGCTCAATCTGGAAGAATTTGTTGGTCAAACCTCAGGGAGGCACTGGGGGCGTTCGGGGGGAGGGAGGTTTTCTCAAGTGGTTTCCACAGCCAGTTCGATTTGTGCTGCTAAGAATGGCTTGTGTACCACAATTCATGTTTTAGCACGATTAGCAGGAATTTGTTAGTCATTAACCTCTTCGGCGATGAGTGTGTGGGGACACTGGGAGGGGGGGGGGGGCCGCAGGGGAGCCCAAGGGAGTGTTTCGAGGGGTCTCCATAGCTAGTTCGACTTGTAAAATTAGATCTAAGATACGAGTAGACAAACAAGCTAACTGCAAAATTCTCCATTTCTTCTAGTAGCATTTACACTTAAAATCAAGTTGCACAGTATTTTCGTTAGTTCAGTTCAACTCCACAATTTATTTGTTTCTAAACTGTGGCGGCGCTGCGAGCAAGACAAACAAAGCGTGAGCGGTTCTTTGACAATGGACAAGGGAGCACTTGTCATGACTGAGGCGTTTGTGGAGGAGCGACGCAGCTGTCACGTGCACTATCTTTCTTCTAGATAGAAAATCTGATTCGAATTTTTGCCCAAGAGACCGGCGCCAAAAAGGATTACAGCATGATGCACGACCTTCTCAAACGAACCTCTGCTGCTGACGTCGCCATATTTTGTCCCCCAATGATGGCATCAGGCTCCAAAAAAATGTATCCCTCTATCCGAAAGATCTATCTTTTTTTCTCTGTATTTCCTGCAAGCGACGTTTGTTAGTCACCTTCTATTAAAAAACCAGCGATAAGAAAGAAGGGGAAACGCTTAGAATTAAAGTTGCGATTAAAATGATTTTTAGAATAAATGGACATAAATCGCTGTAAATAATATTAAGGAAAATTGGAAACTGGCCGTCAGCGAAAATTATACACTAGAAATAACGTATAATTTCTAGTGTATAATTTTCGCTGACGGCTACTTTCCAATTTTCCTTAGTTTTTAGAAGATTGTTGATTTTAAATTCTGTTTAAACAGGGCATACGCCACGTGTCAATCTCGTATACGGTGAACCGCTGAAGTCATGGCTAAGTTGTCATTAGGACTTCAGACTTTTGACTTTTCGAAATAATGGTATAAATGATAGGCTTGGTGTGCCTCGCTTGAGTTAGTTAGGACGGAAAATCAAATAAGCTGGTGATAGTGACAGATAAATACAGATCCATTGTCTTTTAGACTTACATGCCTTAGCGGGAATTGAACTTTTGACCTAAGAGCCCAAAGGCCAAAGTTCTACCGCTAAGCCAAATGTTCACGGTCAAAAGGAAACGGCCATAAGCACCATTTAACAAGCATACAAATTCATACAGTATAAGCGAACACTTTGCAATAGCCACAGGCGGGGTGCTTGTTGCTGCGCACTTTACATAAAGAGAAGCGAAAGGAACACATAATGAAGCCTGAAATTTATGTGCGCTTTAAATGCTGCCTATATGGTTGTTTCCTGTTGGCTGTGTCAGTATGGCTTAGCGGTGGAACTTCGGCCTTTGGTTTCAAAGGATGAGGGTTCAATTCCCGCTCAGGCAGTGTGACTTTTCAGTTCAGCTGATTTAATTTTCCAACCTGTTTATTTTTGATTTCACACCTTATTGTGAGTTCCTCTGGCTTCTCTTGGTGTGCTGTGGCCATTGGTAAATGTTTTCTCGTGTACCGGTTCGCGTATTAAACGCTGCCTATGGCTGGCCGTGTTAGTACGGCTTAGCGGCCTACCTTTGGTACCTTCGACCTTTGGTCTCAAAGATCGAGTGTTGAATTTCCGCAAAAGACAGTCTGACATACGAGTCTAAAAGGGAACGGAAATAGGTTTACATCTGTATTTATTTGCTAAGTTAGTGAGCACATTTGGTCGGTTTCGCTTGTCCATTTGCTGTGATAAACAACTTGCCATTCACTCCACACACCTGCTGGTTCGTTTGCTTCGGTTCTGAAGGTCGGGTCTGAGCAATTTATTATTATTCTTACACAAAGTAATGGGAGGAGCAGTGCTCAAAATGACCAACAGAAACATCAACTATGGCATTGCTACAACCGTATCAGACAGGGTTTCCATCATTGTAAATTATAATCGTTTTACCAATAATTTACTTGCAATCCGAAGTTTTGAAATCAAATGCTGCAAAAATGGAAATAATTGTCTAAAAACCATTGTAGTCCCTGATTCGTTCAGCAAGACATGGCTTTGCTATTCTTGTTTTCTTTTGATTATTTGTTTTCTCGCTTGTGTTTCTAATGCCGTGTTTATGCAACGACTCGTCTCTGCATTCTCGCAGCTAAAATTTAATCGCTATACAAAGGTGACATTGCCATGATAGCAACGCTACCTGGATAAGCTAAATCCGACATCATTCGAGGAAATGCTTGCAGTCTTGTAATCCGTGACAATAAGACAAGGTGTTTCTCCTGACGAAATAATTTCCCATTCGCTTATGAACTCGCATTATTGGCTGTTTTCGTTGCGATCCGGCTGAGCTAAAATCGCCGCCATGTTGGAATTTCAGATGATTTCTAGCTTGTAAGAAATCATTGTCGAGTCGTCGGGTAAATGCGCCTAAATTTGTTAGAGCAAAGTGAGCAAAGCTCTCTAAAGACTCCAATGCAAATTTGTTACAGCGTCACGGAAAAACTATTGCTCCGAATGATAGCTCTTATTAGCATGAGAACAGCGCAGGATGTGCTATTAATAAGTACTGCAAGACGACGTGTGGCAGGTTAGGTATTTGGTTGCAGTCGGAGCAGACATTTTTTTCTTTTTTTCTCAGACTTTAAATTTTACGCTACGATATCCTGGTTATTTACATATTCTGTTTTTGTGCTTTTTAGTTTCGTGATCCCATCTGCTACAGTGACATCTGACGAATAAAGTACGCGTCATTGCGCAGACACGTACCTAAAACGAGGCTTCACATTTTGAATACGTAGTTGTGCTACAAGTGTCGTATCTGTGTCATGAAGGGGTTCTTTAATGTGTGATCGTAGTTAATTTTTTTGCGGTGTGTACGTAATAATAATAATAATAATAATAATGATAATAATAATAATACTGGTTTTCTACATATTACGTGGAGGGAAGACCGAAGGGCAGGGAGCCACTAACACTGTTCCCAAAACAGGGGTTGGGGGGGGGGGGGCTGCTGGAGGCAGAGTTTAATGCCAGGGGGCGCTTAAGAAAAACATTCAACCGTTCCAAACCCAGGAGCCTGTGAAAACCAGAAACAGTTGGAGCATTCACTGCCCCAAGTGCATTCCAGATTGGAACACCCGTAGCGAGAAGAAATATCGATGACAGTCGAGACGCGAACATAGTACAACAAGTTTCAGATTGTGGCCCCTGGTACAAATATCGCTGGGGGCAAGAACGAAAAACGGGAGATCAATGGAGATCAAACCATGCAGAATTTTATATGTGAAAATAAGATCAAATTTTATTCGGCGCAGTTGCAGAATTCAAGAGCAAGCTTGCTAGTCGGTTACCATAGTCAATTTCCCTAAGCCAGGCAAGTATTTGGTGAACCGACGTTACCACAAGATAGCACCAGGTTGCGTTTACAATGAAAATTGGTGACTTTACTACAAAACTTGTGGAACTTACACATTGTGTGTTAAAAAAATGTTCAGTTTAAAAACGTGACGACCAAACAACGACCCGTTCGTGTACACTTCGTGTGGACAGTCGTAGTTAACGTCGTTACTATATAGGTGAGTACGTAATGAGAACTACAAGTTAGAACCACAGTGAGTTTACAACAAAACTTGCTCAATTTACGTATTGAGTGACAAAAAAAGAAGTGCGGTTTATCTGCGTGAACTTTAATAAGTACCAGAACATCATATCCTTGTTTTTCCAGCATGGTGATCGCTCTACTTGAACGCGTCTTGTGAGGTCGCGACCCTAGACGATTCAACCAACCGCGCTGATGACCACAGTGGGGCTTCCCAAGCCTTGTCTCCCTTAACAGCAACCCATAGGATCCCCTCCTAGCTGTATCGTGTTCCACTGCCACCACCACGTCTTGAAGAACGAAAAGTAGGCTCGTTGCGCAGTTAACCCTGATTTAATGGTCGCGCCAAGGAAAAACTTGTACACAATAAATTTAATGATCAGACTTCACGTAGAAATAAAAAAAAAAACAGACCTTCCCGGTTCCATAAAACAAGTAATACAGTTCCCCTGTGGGCTTATTGTCTCGACCCACAGATTACCACATAATCTCTGCCTACCCTCCTACGCACTAACCACTGACAAAACCCATTTCACACCAGAAATTGTGACATAGTCAATGCCAGTGGTTCCCAACCTTTTCTACAGTATTCCTCCCCACTGGGACTAACAGGAAATGGTGCCCCCCCCCCAAGAAAAAGAATAAAATAGCTGTGCAATTTTTCCCCACTACGGTGAGGCAGTGTTGCCACATGAAAGAACTAAAATGTCTAGAACTTTGGCGAAAATGGCTGTAGATTGCACAAAAACGTGTAGATATTTAAAAATGAAAATTTCGCCTTCCTCATACACTTCACTTCTTTTGTGATGCATAGTTAAAAATATAAAAAAATAAATCGTCACTGATCTTTAGGGCGCGTTACGCAACGACTCCCCTTTGCATTCTCGCAGCTTGAAACTAGAAATCTTCTGAAATTCCAACATGGCGACGATTTTAGCTCTGCCGTCTCGCAACGAATACAATCAATAATGTGAGTTCAGAAGAGACTTGGGAAATTGTTTCGTCAGGAGGAATTCTTTACTTCATTGTCACAGATTATAAGATTGTAAGCATTTACTCAAACGATGGCGGATTTAGCTAATCCAGATAGCGTTTTCACCATGGCAACGATTCCTTTCCATCGCGAATAAATTCTAGTTGCGAGAATGCAAAGACGATTCGGTGTGTAAAGGCGACCTTTTTACGTCGCTAACAGTGGCTCGCGCCTCCCTTGCAGTTGCTCCGCGCCTCCCAAGGGAGGCCCGCCTCACCGGTTGGGAAACGTGGGTCTATACCCAGCTCTTAGCTATGCACAAATGTCATTTCATTGAGTGGGACCGTATTCGAATACATTTACACCCAATACAACATGGCATAAAAGCTTACACAATAATTGGACTTCAATTGACCTGCTCAAGGTGTCATCAACAGTGTTCTCCATTCCTTTCTTGTCTTGTTTTTTCAAAGTCATAACTATAAGCCTATGCTCCATCCCAACAGCCAAATATACGCGTCGCATGTGTCTGTTTCATTTCAACTGGATGTGGTCTATTAACACCACCAAATGTGAACTACACAAGTATGACTTCCACTTGCGCATTTTCCAGACGAAATGCAAACACTCTTCTCCAGGTTATAAAGCTTTTGTTACCCCTGCAAAACTTTACGTTATACCTGAATTTATTTGTTTAGATAGGTTTGAGTTCGAAGTTTCCAGGAACACCTACGACGTACCGACACCAAGTTCTTTTCTTCACCCAAATATGCTGTATCCCTCCGCCACTTGACTACACCTTCCTTCAACGATTCGGCGTCAGTGGATCTGTTGTCATTGTGCATATTCATCCTTGCTTCTCCATCACGGTAGAGCATAAACTTAACCCTTGTCTTGTTACCACCCATTTCATTAGTTTCTTCACAAGCCAACTGGGTCGTCTCTTGTTTCCTTGATGTTACAACTTCAACATTTTGACGCTCTACAATACCCCTTGGTGCGTAGTAATGTCCTGCGCCTCCCATCGAATATCCCCTTTGCCTCTTGCGTCCACTGCACGCTGCTGAATGTGAGCACTAGCAGTTGAGTGTTTTACAGTCTCCCACAAACTTTTCGCAAATTCCGTTACCACCCCTGGTAAGCTCGATCAATTGAATTCCTCTGAGACCCTCTTCTTAGATTTCTTCATGTCCTGCCAAAATGTCGGTAACATGGGTCTCTATGTCCTATCTCCATGATGCATGACCGCTACCACCTGGTTGTTCACGATGTATGAAAATCATCAACGAGCTGAGGAATAGCAGTATTAACTGTCACTATGTTACCCTTGTCAATAAAAAATAATCGCATTTCTTCAGCAAGGTTTTCAATGAAATGATCAACACACACCTATTCAAGACATTTTTAATCGTTGTCCGCTTTCGCCCACTCTACAGAAAACATTCTGAATTTGTACCCATAACCAACGTAATTTGATTTGTCAGACTTTGTTAACGTCTTGAATTTCAATCTTAAGGTTTGATTTGACATCTTAAGCCAATCAAAATCTTGCAATTCATCGTCACTGAGCCTACTCGTGCAGCACCACTTAACAATGTCAACAACCTAGTTCAATATGTTTCCGATGCAAATTTCACATTGACACAAATACTGGCAAAACTGTCATTATTGAATTGTAAAACATTATTTTGGTAATCACGACATTGGTATTTCGAACACCAGCTTGTAATTCAAGTCTGTACATTTCTCTAATTCAGGTTTTTTCTCTAGATTCCAGTTCTGAACGTTTTTCTTTAGTAGATTCAGTTTCTAAAACCAAACATTTATTTTTCTTTAAGGAATGATTCAATTGATTTAGCCTGTTAGAATCAATCTTGATCAGTGACACGAGTGCATTTTCTTTTTAATTCAATTAATTTAATTTTGTGTTTAGCCTATCATAGTGAACATCGTATTCATCACACAAAGCCTGCAAAACCGTCTTAAGTTTGTTTCGCCAACCCGCCATTTTTACACTCTGAACAACGATTTTCACTAAAAAAAATATTGTAAAAATTTGTTGATCTGGCAGTCGTCTTGTTCTCCTTTTTCAGCACAATTTTTACACAGCATTCTCAAACATAAACACTTTATACAGTTTTACGAGTCCTTGAGCTACTTCCGCACTTAGTGTTTTTCTCTTGCTTTTCTTCTGTGTTCGGGATTTTCTACCCTCTCGTGGACTTCGCCCACTTTCTTCCGGAATATCCTTCTTCACGCTGCCTTGTGCTAGTTACGGCGTTTCACCGCCAAACATGGAAAATCGATCTTTCCCTGGCCCTCACTCGTACTTGGCGCTTCCGCCTGAACGAACTGACTCTTATCCGGTGGATGGTTAATTTTGCATAGACGTCCGCTATTGTTCCCACCGTTTGAATTTGCAATTTAGCTCATCAAGATTTCGTAATAGTTTTGCAGTTTCGTATTCCACTGCTGAAGGCAAAATGTGGGGTCGAAACCCTAGCTGATTCTATCAATTGCACCGATGGCTACAAGTGGAGCTTCCCAAGCCTTGCCTCCCTTGACAAAGTTCTCTAGGTTCCCCCTGCTAGCTGTGTTTTGATCTGCTTCCATCACCACGTCTTGAAGAAGGAAAAGTCGACTCGTTCTAGAGTTAAACCCATTTAATAGCTAGGTCATGGAAAAACTTTTACACATTAAATAAACAGTTCGGACTTCACGTGGAAATAAACAACAAACCACCCTTCCCTGTTGCACAAAACACGTAGTGCAGTTCACCTGTGGGCAAATCGTCTTGATACTGTGATCGTCACATAGTCTATATTTGCTAAAGCTACACGCTAACTTCTAGAACTTACTACAACACTGATAGCATGTTATCGCAATACACCAAGGTTCTTCGCCATACTAAACCATAGTAGATGAAACTACATCTGCACAAAACATCATCAAGCCGCATAATGAGAATTTGATGTCAAAAATTAGGCTCCAACGGTTTTCCCAAGTATGATGCGGTACGGTTTCCCTCCCCACCCCAGCGCAAAAAATAAGCTTTTCTTAGACCTTTTCAGGTTAAGTATGTAGATGATTTCCTCCGGATTAATTAAAAACTAGCATTTCGAATCGATATGTCTCCAATTGTGTACAAAACGAGCCGTGAATTAAATTAAGTTCTTGAAAACATTTAAAGAAGTGTTCTTTAAACCACGTTTCGACCGAGGTTCATGATTCATGATGGTAGAATAACTATTGACGTCAGGGATGCACATAACCACTACTAGGGCAGTTGGAGTCAGCATGGCCATGCCCTTCACAATACCAACTCGTGCAGCATGAAAAATACCCCATGGTGCAAAAACGTTTTTAGAAAGTGGTTTTAAAGTATTATTCACTGGATGACACTACAAATAACTTCAAAATCTTATAAAAACTTACGTTATGGAGGAGGCAAGGGCGCGACTTGCTCACCAGAAGCTACGGCGTTTTCAGAAATTTTGCATGCTGAAAGTGTCATTTTTTATGCCTAAAATTGTTTTTTTCCTGTAATTTCATCAAATTTATTTTCACCCGCCTTTTCTTTACAAAGCCTACAAAATTTCTGTCACCACCTAAAGAGGATTCGAAAAATTCATCCTTCCCTCAGTTTCCTCCAAAACCTCTAGAGATAAATACTGACCGGTCCCTTAGGTACTCAAATGTTAAGTCATGGCTAGGCACGTTTCAGTCGCTATTTATTTCACCATTTTTTGTTCAACCCGGCAATGGCGACTTTTCGTTGGATCAAATAAAATTAGGCCGTTAGTACCGTATTTTGTAATTACCAACTTAACTTAAATTTTTTAAAGAATAAACTCCTCCGCCTATGAAAATTGCAGCATTAATATCAGGATAGAGTACAGGGTGGGAAGTAACCCTTTTTAGGGGTCTGCAGGAAAAAGTAAGAACAATTAGGAAATTATGGTAGTACCAAATGTTTACTACGACTGTTGTGGTTACAAGAACTAAATTAAAAGTTAGTATGTCTGCCGTTTGCTTCTCTCACAGTGCGATGATGATCAGAGTAAGAGCTCAGAAGATTTGCAAACAAGTCCGCATTCAATTCCATGCCACGGAGGACTTGTTCCAAATGTGAAAGGAGTGTTGCCAGGGAATACCGGTCCGGTCCGCACTCCACTGTGATCCCAAAATTCTCTGCTTCATTCAGGTCCGGTGATGTACCGACCATTCAGAAGTTCCTAAGAAGTCAACGCAACTTCGCCAAAGAAGGTTTTGGGTAGCATTTGCCTTGATGCAAGGTACTTTGTTGTGAAGAAAGCAGACCTCCGTTGCATCCAGGGTATTGTTGGGATCCTTGAGGAACGGAATAACCTTGGCTATCAAGATTTCCTCCCTGAAATACTCCCCATTCCAGCTTTGACCTTCATCTTTGATGACTCACATCATTCGTTTTGCCGTGAAACAGTTGAACACTGTGATGTGAGAGAAGCAAACGGAGGACATATCAACTTTTAATTTAGTTTTTGTAACCACAATAGTCGTAGTTAACATTTGGTATTACCATAATTTCCTAATTGTTGTCACTTTTTCCTACAGAACCCTAGCAAAAGGTTTTTTCCCACCCTGTATATAGCTAATGCCATTCACTCTTGCTCTACCAATAATAATTGTATATATTTGGGTGACACTCATAACTACTTTCAATGATTACCACCAGAGGCGCCGAGGTTACTGAACCGAATGGCAAGGCGTCATTGCCCATGTTTACATTCCTGAGAGTCACCATGGAGATGTCACCAGAGAGAATAGTTAATAAAATAATCATGGTCAGAATACTTACGTCATTCCTTAAAAAATGGTAGGTCAAATTAAGAGGGTTAAATTAATTCTAAGGTAG
>JAHWFP010058790.1:0-34192 GCA_023313725.1 Lithobius niger
AACATTAATGATTTGTGCCCAGTGCTCTACTATAATAATTGCTCTGCCGACGAGAATACTGCAGGCAGATCAATATCGTGTTCAAACGGCCCTGGTAGGTGTTAATACCTGCATTTTAAGCTATACAAATTGAAAATCGGTTCATTGGTTCGATCTCTAGGTGAGAGCAAAAGTTCTAGCCCATTTGGCTTTCCGTGTCAAGAATATTGTAGTCACCTCAAAATCGTGTTCAAAAGGCCCTGGTCGGTGTTAATACCTGCATTTTAAGCTATACAAATTGAAAATCGGTTCATTGGTTCGATCTCTAGGTGAGAGCAAAAGTTCTATCCCATTTGGCTTTCCGTGTCAAGAATATTGTAGTCACATCAAAATTGTGTTCAAAAGGCCTTGGTCGGTGTTAATACCTAAATTTTAAGCTATACAAATTGAAAATCGGTTCATTGGTTCGATCTCTAGGTCAGAGCAAAAGTTCTAGCCCATTTGGCTTTCCGTGTCAAGAATATTGTTGTCTCATCAAATTCGTATTCAAAAGGCCCTGGTCGGTGTTAATACCTACATTTTAAGCTATACAAATTGAAAATCGGTTCATTGGTTCGATTTCTAGGTGAGATCAAATGTTCTAGCCCATTTGACTTTCCGTGTCAAGAATATTGTAGTTACAATAAAATAGCCTGCGAAAAGCCCTAGGCGATGTCCATACCTACGTTTTCAGCTATAGAACTTGAAAATCGGTTCAGTGGTTCGATCTCCACGTCAGAACAAAGAGTCACAACAACAACAACAAGAATAACAACAAGAACAACAACAACAACAAGAAATGACCATGCTGTGGACGCCGAACGGTTCAATTGTTGTCATTAAAATTTGTAATGCGGTGAAATAGTTATGACACGACCCCAAATACCGAATTTCGTTGGTCTATATCAATTTTGGGCGAAACTATAGGAGTTCAAAGTTTGACGTTTAACACGGAAGTTCATGCTGAGGCTTACATAAGGACCGCAGTCCTTGATATGATGATGATTCTCAAACTTGTGGGACTATTTCAGATATGCGTACTAAGCCAGTCGTGTATTCTGATAATGTAGCAGTTATCCATTTTACCAGTGAGTCAGTTTAGAAAAGGCGTAGTAAGCATATTGAAATCAGAATCCATTTTTTACATGACTGGCACCAAAAAGGATATTTTGATTTTATTTAAGGTACCTGGCAATGTAGTGGATATGTTTGCTAAACCTCTTTCAAGTGAAATACTATTCATTTGATTGCTGTGTGTGTTTTTGTTTCCAGAAAAATGGTTATAAGAGATTGGGGAGTGTTGTTATTAGACAACCCAGCTAAAAAAATTCTGTAGAAAAACTGCAGATGAAATCTGCAGAAAAACTTCAGAAATAATCTGCAGTTATTTGGCCACTTTCTGCAGATTTAAAACTGCAGTTTTTCTGCAGATTTGAACCTGCAGTTTTTCTGCAGAAGAGGAATTAGAGCAAAAAAATCATTTTCGAAACCTTAGTAGTGATTTCAGCTGCCACTTAAGAATCAAGGATATTATTTACTAGGAAACAGGCTTTGGGCCTATTGTAGGCGGAGCGAAGAAAAATTTATTTTAAATTTGTATTTCCTCTCATTATAATGGCTGTGCAATGTTTGCTAATGGTCCTTAAAAAGCTCGGGGCAATATTCATTCGGCTACAGTTGAGCTGAAGCTTTTTGCTGGTGTTTTTTACATTTTAGCTAGGCTACGTTTCATATTAATTTTAAGATACTTTCGTTTGCACCCATATTTAGTATCCGTTTCGTTATTTGCAGCCTCTTTGCACCGTCGCCGCCGTTGTAAAATACAACGTTAGCCGCCGTGGTTAAGCTGGCAAAGAACGTGCCGCCGTGGTTAAGCTGCAGGCAAAGAACGTGCCACCGTCAATAATGCTTACATTGTTTATATTTATACTGCAGAGTATCTTTCCTAGATTTAAAATATTAGCAATAAAGCATTCAATTGCAAGCTAAACAATCACCAGTAACGATAGTACTTCACAACAATCAAAAGATTCGAAACATCCGCGGCTCTTTACGCTGCCTTCTACGACAATGTTGAAGCGCACACCTCTGGCACGTACTGCAACGCCAAACGCTATTTTTTTTTTTAATTGAAATTATTACAATTATTGATCAGCCAGTGTTAGCTTGGCTGTGAACATAGAATTTAAATAATTCTAAATCCTAATTTTAAGCCAAATTGTTAGTCCCGTTTTAGTTTCGTAAGCGACAACAGTAGAGAAATTAGGCTTATTGGGTTCGATGTTAGGCCTATTTATTCTGGCAACATGGGATGGAGAGTGTAGTTTCCATAGCAATCTAGAAATCTTGAAATTACAATACGAAGCCAAATTATTGTTCTGTGTTGTGATATAAATACGTAGTCTGCTGTGTCTGTCGTATTATATGAACGGTTTCCTCCTGCAGCGGCGATTTGATGTTTCAAATTTGAGATTCCCGTTGATAGCGTCAACGCCACTTTGGTTGCCATGTTGGCTGAATTCCTGCAAGCATTCTTTTTTACATGAAACGAATGTGAGTCGTTAACGAATCCTTCTGGTTTGTTTCCCATTTGCTTGTTTTCCTCTAGTGGTTAAAGTGTTATGATCAAATGTTATTATTTCGTTGAGTTATGTCAAAAAAGATTGTTAGCTGTAAGGAAGCTACGATGATTTATTTTGGCTTTTTTTTAAAGTTCACTTGATTACCAACAGCACAGTGTATGCTTCGTCGGAAATCCTTAACTATTCACGATTCCAAATTTACAATGGTGAGTGTTAGAAATTAATTCGAAAATTTGTTATTTCTCCCGTAATAATTGTTCGATTTACATCAAATTTTGGCTCAGCAATACTGTTTGGGGTATCAAGCGTTGTACCAAATTTCATTCCAATCCGATCTTTCGTTTGGGCTCCACCCAGACTAAAAATGTGCAACCAACAGACCAACGGACCAACCAACCAACATTTTGCAATTTGGTGTCCGTTATAGGCTACGCTTCGCTCGCTTCGCTCGCTCGCTCCGCCAATTATTGTAAATATACCAACGGCCAATCTATACATCACATCCTATCATACTCTTAGGTTACTTAAAGTAGTGATAGCTGTAATTCAACTTTATATACCTAGCCAAACTTTAAGCGTAATCTGTTTGGGCCCAGGTTTTGTATTTTATGGACATCCACTAAAGTAATGCAAATGTTAACGTGCCTTTAAACATTCAATTGGCATAATTAGTTCTGCACACTTACAACATTTTTTGTCCCACCCAAACACGTTCACAATTTAATAAGTGAAACAACATAACATTTTTTGGCAATATCTGCAGAAAATGTACAGATTTTACCTCTTCAGCTTACTGAGCGTGAATAAACTGCAGAAATTCTGCAGATTTCATCTTCAGCTTTTCAGCCAATCAACTTACTTTGAAAAACAATTATAATTTCCATAGTCCTAACTGCTTTTTAAAAACATGTTGACAGGCTTAAAACTTCTTTAGTAAGTACAAAGAAAGTACAAATAAACAAGTACCTGTAGATAAAAGTTAACCCTTTAAGAAAGGCAGTCAGGCTGAATTTGGTAATAATCAGGACTAGCAAAAAGAACCAAAAAAAAAAGCTGTTGACTGGCCTATACAAATAAATCGTCTCACACCCTGGAAATGGAGAAGTTTGCGTCATTTTATCAGAGTCTTTTATATCCCCTTTTTAGTTTTAGTAACAGTTGTGAAATAAAAATGTAAAAAAAAAAAAACGTAAAGTTGTGTTGTGGTTTTTTTTATTAGAATTTCAAAACTGTTACAGACAACTTTAAAAAATGAAGTAAGTTTGGGCATGGCGTGTGCTGTCAACATTTCTACTTAAAATATAAATTTCTGACTTCCACCTAAAAAATCACGATCAACAATATATTAATTACTATAAAAAGTGATAATAATTATTTCCTACCTCCAAAGGGCAGTCATTCGTTATCATATTGTTGTGACTGTTAAACATCTTGAAGCACCACTCACGTTTTCGTAATTTGTATACGGTTTGGCCACCCGGCTGATATCGAGGTTCCGGGATAAAAGTGGCCTAAACTTAACTGAGGATTTCTTTCATAGTAGGGAAACTGTCCTATAAAATTTTGTTTGCTGTCAACCACAAGGTATTGTAACCCTAAAATATTGCTTCAGCAACAGTTAAAATACGTATAATAAGAAGCTTTTTAAATTTGTTGGGGAAAGTTGCACTACATGCTCGTTACTCTACTCTGTATTTAGCACTGTGCTGTTCAGACTATTTTTCCGGCGATCAATATCGTAATAACTACTTAAAATTGAAGTGCGTTGAAAATTACTTCCTTCTGGCCCCGCAAATACGGTCAGCATGACAGCGGGACGTTCGAATATCTTCATTTATATCCTTAAAAAGCCAATTCTCCATATTCATAATATCTAATCCTTGTTTGGAAATTTCTACATTTACAAGTTTTCAAACTTTCCATCGCAGACGCATTTTCGGATACTCCTGTTCTGGAGGGAATGGGCGCTTTTCAGGCACACCGGTTCTTAAAGGGTTAATAAACGTGTTAACTTGCATAATCTAACATATTTTATATTATGGAGTGTTGTTGCATACATTTTCGTAAAATTTGAAAGTAAACCACGCTTCGTTTCTGCCAAGCTCTGAGAATGAGCAATAACTTCAGAAATTCTACAGATTTTATCTTCGGCTTGCAGTTTACAACATTGGCAGAAATTTTGCATATTTTATTTTCACCTAGCTGATAGTGAACAACATCTGCAGAAATTCTGCAGATTTTACATTCAGCTTTCAGAAAATAAACAACAACTGCAGAAATTCTGCAGATTTTATATTCACCTGCTGAGAGTGAACAACAAACTGCAGAAACTCTGCAGATTTTATCTTTGCATGCTGAGGGTGAACTGCAGATAATCTGCAGATTTTTTCTTCACATGCTGAGAACTGCAGAAAGTCTGCAGATTTTATCTTCACTTGCTGAGAAGTAATGAAGAAACTGCAGAAAATCTGCAGATTTTATCTTCACTTGCTGAGAGGTGAAGAAGAAACTGCAGAAAATCTGCAGATTTTATCTTCAATTCTTGAGAGTGAACAACAAACTGCAGAAAATCTTCAGATTTTAGCTTCGATTGCTGAAAGTGAACAGCAAACTGCAGAAAATCTACAGATTTTATCTTCACTTTGCTGAGACTGAAGAACAAACTGCAGAAATTCTACAGAATTCTGCAGTTTTTCTGCAGATCCTTAAATTTTCTGCAGTTTTTCTGCAGAATATTTTTAGCTGGGAATGAAATTATCTCTCATAAGTTCTGAGTAATTTATTATTTACTTGCGCAGTAATTTATAGGTAATTAGCATAATTGGTAATTAGTAATTTATTATTGGAGCGAAGCTAGGCCGAAAGCCAAGAGGAGCTCTGTTTATGAATACTCAAATGGGACCTTTGTGACTGCAACACGAAATAATCACTTTATCAATTGAAACCAGATTTTGGACATTGACAGCGGTATATCTAGTCATTTTTTTCATGCAAAGTTTATTTTGGCAGGTCAAAGTTTCATTCTTTCTTTTTGATGAGTTTTCCTCGATCAAAACTATGACATCATGAATAGTTTTCAGATAATTGGTAATAAACCAAACTAAAGATATTTTTACTTCCGATTTTGACGTGTGAATGCACCATGTGTGAGGTTTTTCACCAGCTTTCCAATGGTTTAAACCCCAAATAGCTGTCTGTTATTGTTTATTACGTACAAGGCAAATGTTAATTTTACTAGGGGTTTTGTGTTTTAAATGATTTTAGCATATTTAGTATTATTTTAAGCCAATAGGATTTTATTAATTATGTGTCTAATCTAAGTGGCTAGCTAGCTACCTTAGCGGCCTTTCCTTGGTTGAATGATATAACTACATTCAAAGGCCTAACCTGTTTGGAAACTTGGCAGCTTCATTATTCCAGTTTTGGTTTTAGGTGGATTACAACTACGTCACATGCTCATTTCGCGGAATGTTTGGGCATTATGAATTTGAAAATAAATGTTTGGAAGAGGAAAGTTGGAAACCAAGCTACACACCAAAGAAAGCGGAGCCTGTTTCATTATGTCGACAGTGGAAGTGATGGTTTCTTGATTTGTTACTTTGTTTGTTGGTTGGTTGGTTTTAATTGATGCACCATGCAATAGCCATTACATAAATTAAAACCTGACTTTGCACATTGATAGTGGTATACCCAGAGGTGGTTTGTAAATTTTTTTAATCGGACTTGTTGTTGAGAAACAATGCCATCCAGGGCTACAAAAACAAATTGACAAAGTAATAAGATGCGAAGAGCAACTGAAAAAATGAGCTAAAACGCATTCTCCAATTCACTTGCGAACAACTGCCTGTGCCATGTGGCCAGTGTATCATTCTTTCGTTCGTTCGTTTGTTTGCTTGTTCGTTTGATTATTTGTTTGTTTGTTTTTTGTTGGTTTGTTTGTTTGTTTGTTTGTTGGTTGGGTTGTTGATTTGTTTGGTGATTTGTTAGTATGTTCGTGTGCTTGTTTGGTTGTGTTGGTTTGTTAATTTGTTTGTGTGTTTCTTTGGTGGTTTGTTACTTTGTTTGTTTAGTGGTTTGTTGATTTGTTGGCTGGTTTGTTGGTTAGTTTCTTTGTTCGCTCCATTTTGTCAGCAGTGTAACCTGATGACGCCCTAGTTTACTTGTGTATTACCGAGTGTGCGTAATTCTAGTTTTTGTATAGCATAGCTCAACTACATTGTAAAATAGTGGTACATACTGCATGAAAAAAGGGTGACTTCCTGTTTTACAAACCTGAATGGTGATGTCACTTCCTGTTGCTGTGATAGAAAATCCAAGATGGCTGCTGCTGGTCATATGGGACGGCTCGGTGTCACACAAGCTTACTCATGTATATAGTTCTGAATAATGTTGAATAAACCATTAGCACAATGTTATAAATGAAATGTTTTGACTCTCCTAATGAGTTAGTGCAGCAGCGTTCAGTTTTGTAGGATATCACCTTTTGTAGACAAAAGGTATGTTGTTAATGCATATGGAGGCCATCAGTGTTAGGCCTAGTCTATCTCCAGAATGCTAACAAAAGGAAAAAAGATACAAAGCAGCAACGGCAATGTTTTCCCTTTAACCTTTTGAAACACTCGGTGTTAGCACGGCGAATGTTTTGGTCCGTTCATATCGCTCATTTGATACGCCGAACCATCCTCTACTTGGTGATCCTTTCACCTAGTTTGGATTTTATTTGATGATAATTAATGCATACTGGGAATTCAACACGAATTATTTCCCTCAAATTTATTGCTGGTTGCAACGGTCATGGCATCTAGTGCTGCAGTAAAAATCAATGCAGCACCGGGATGCTATGATAAGGGTTTACTTAAATCGTAACAGCAGTTTCATTTCTGGTATAATACAGTTAATTTTTCAATTTTTAATGTTTCCAACGATGGAACGAGTTTCCAGTGGCTTATGGGTGAATTTTTTATTTGAATTTATTTTGAAATTTGAAGGTTATTCATAAATCTAAAAGATTATACGGAAATAAAACAGTAGGTTCTTTATTTCTCCTTTACCTTCGAAATACGTTTCGTACACAAGCTAACGTGCCATATATTGATTTCAACATCTCTGGCAATAGCGATGACCTAGATTATTGAACAAAACATAACAGACAGTTAAGAGTCTGTTAACCACCTCTTCGCATCCTCTTCATACGAAATGGCGACATTTCCTAAAACAAAAAAATTCAGAAAATGTGAAAAATGAATAACTGTTAGTACGGAGGATTTACTTAAAATTGTGCATTTTTATCATAAAAGCATGAAACTTGGCAGGAATGTTGTTTACATCAAATTAAGAATTTTAAGTGTTGTAAGCATTCTCCTAAATTGTTATGAGCCGCCATATTGGAAAATGGTGGCCCAGTAGTCTAAAATTGTGCATTTTTATCATAAAAGCGTGAAACTTGGCAGGAATGTTGTTTACTTAGAATTATTAAGAATTTAAGTGTTGTAGACATTCTCTTCAATCGCTATGAGCCGCCATATTGGAAAATGGCGGCCAAATAGTCTGAAATTGTGCATTTTCATCGTAAAAGCATGAAACTTGACAGGAATGTTGTTTACATAAAATTAGGAATTTAAATGTTATAGGCATTCTCCTGCATTGCTATGCGCCGCCATATTAGAAATGGGCAGCTAAAATGGCATTCAAATTAAGTTTTTTCTCATAACTCCTGAACAAATCAACGGATTTAAGTTTTTTTTTCTTCCTGTTATTCGTAATTGATTTTTTTTACCAAAAAACTAAAATAACTTTTCATACGACCAACCATTTTATCTGAAAATCTTAGTTTTAACTACTGTTAACATGGAATTCAGTGAGTTATATGGTCTCAATATTTTTTATTATACGATTTGCTTACTTATAGTTAATAGGCCCCTGAATTTGTGATTTTACTTTGAAGTAATTAGTACAAAGATGAAACCAAGGCATTTGCCCTTGAAAGCAATTGTAAATAACATATCAAAATTATACTAAAATATGAATAATGGAAATACGCCATTTACCCGAATTCAACACTTTCAAGGTTATTTATTGAAACACTGAATTCCCTTTCACAGTTAGCAAAATTACTCTATTCCTTTATTGTTCTTCTTGAAATATCCTTTCCAATGATACCAAACATAACCAGAAGTAACTACCGGAAGTGATAGTAATGTATTAGTGAAAAGACGCCATTTACTTTTCAAAATGGCATTTGAATTCCCTTTCACAGTAAGCGAAATTACATCCCCTGCCTTTATTGTTCCTTTTGAAATTTTCTTTCCTATTATATACTAAACACAACCGGAAGTAAGTACTGGAAGTGGTATGAATGAATCATTATTAATGCTTTGTATGTGCCGTAATGCAAATAATAGGTTTTTTATAGTGCTCAAAATTGACGGAATTGTTCACTTTTTGTGAAAAGCGTTAAGTTTTGTATGGATGCACATGAAGGGTAACTGGAAAAAAGCTATATGATAGCAATTTCAACCCCCCCCCCCCCCCCGAGGGAGTGGGGGAGGGGGTGGCTTACTCTCCCCCAAATGGTTCTCTGGCTCTAACTCCTTAACCGTCAACAAGTCAAAACCATAAAGTGAAACAAATTCATTCAGCACACAATTCTGGACAGGAAAGGGATTATACATCTTTTACGTAAGAGCAACACTTGAACCACACAATCGTATTTAAAGTATTATTACCCTTAATTCGCATGGACGCTCCTTTTTTCAATTGGTTATGTGATTTTCGTGTTCCAAGTGCTCTTACGAGCCCTTTAATAGCTCGAAATGGACATGCTTCGAATTTTCTGAAGGGGTGGAATCTATTCTTTTCATCAATCCTAATAATTTTTTTCTACCTTAGGCAGCTATACCCACTGAAATGCGAAGAGATAACGGCATAGCGGCAAAAGCGTATGGTGATTTTAGAATTCAAAGTGCTCTTGCGAGCCTTCTAATATAGCCCGAAATACACATGCTTAGGTTTTACTGAAAGGTGGCGATTTATTCTTTCCACCAATCCTAACCGAAATTGGTTAACTTAGATAGAGACCGTTCTACACCCATTAAAGGTGAAGAGGTAAAGGCATAGCAGTGCAAGTGTATGTTGATATTCGAATTCAAAGTGGTCTTGCGAGCCCTCTAATAGCCTGAAATGAACATGCTTAGAATTATCTGAAAGGTGAGGATGTATTCTTTCCATTACTCTTAACCGAAATTATTTAACTTAGGTAGGAATTGTCCTACTCTCTTAAGGTGAAGAGGTAATGGTGCAGTGGCGAGCGAATGGTGATATTCGAATTCAAAGTGCTCTTGCAAGCCTTCTAATAGCCCGAATTTTACATGGTTAAGATTTTCTGAAAGGTGGCGATCTATTCTTTCCATCAATCCTAGTCGAACATTGTTTCGTTTAGATAGGGACCGTCCTACACCCATTTAAATGTGTAGCTGTAACCGGTGAAGCGGCTAGTTTCAATTTCAAAGTGTCATAGTAATGCTCATATTTGTATTCTTATCTAAGCTAAACAATTTCGGTTAGGATTGAAGGAAAGAAAAGAGCCATACCTTTCAGAAAATACTAAGCATGTCTATTTCGGGCTGTTAGAGGGCTCGAAAGAGTACTTTGAATTCGAAAATCATCATATGCTTTCGCCAGTTACGCCATTGCGTCTTCACCTTTTGATGGGGGGGGGAGATGAGGCTTAATGGCGCGTCGACAGCTTGGTCATTAGCGCCAACCTCAGTCACAGTGCAGTGGTCCGGGTTGCCACTGCACCACACATTACAGAGATATTATTCAAACCCCTAATCTAAATCTTGTCATACACCTTTTGATGGGTGTAGGACAGTAGCTATTTAAGTTTAACAATTTCGGCTATGATTGATGGAAAGAATAGATCGCCACGTTTCAGAAAATCTTAAACATGTCCATTTCGGGCTGTTTTTAGAGTTATGGAAAACAAGTAATTTGGGCGCCATTTTCCAATATGGCGGCTCATAGCAATTGAGGAGAATGTCTACCATGCTTAAATTCTTAATAATTCTAAGCAAATAAAATTCCTGCCAAGTTTAACGCTTTAATGATAAAAATGCACAATTTTAAGACTATTGGGCCGCCATTTTCCAATATGGCGGCTCGTAGCAATTTAGAAGAATGCATACAACATTTAAAATTCTTAATTTGATGTAAATAACATTCCTGCCAAGTTTCATGCTTTTACAATGAAAATGCACAATTTTAGAGTATTTGGCCGCCATTTTCCAATATGGCGGCTCATAGCAATTCAGAGGAATGCCTACAACGCTTAAAAGTCTTAATTTGATGTAAACAACGATCCTGCCAACTTTCATGCTTTTATGATAAAATGCACAATTTCGTCTAATTTGGGGATATATCCTCCGGACTATGTGGTTGTGTGTAAAGTTTCATCTGGAAGCAGACTAGTTCAGAAAAAGGTTGGCAACACCATAAAACAACGAACAGTTATACTGCTATGTCTTTGTGTGAAATCTCGAGTATGAATGATGCACACGACTCGGGTTGGACATACGAATGGCGTGATTTTTTGTGTGCAGGTAATTGCAAACAGTAAAGAAATATTACAATATAAAACAGTCAGCGGTGATATTTCCCTCCTCTGTTGCTCAGTTACTTGTACGTTTTACGCACGTTACCGTAGTCAAGATTTTATTGTTGTTTAGTGAGTTGAAATGGCATGCTCTTGCTATACTGATATTGTTGTAAACAACATATTTTTTTGCTCTTTTCACCGTTGTTTTGTTGTCTGGGTAGCCATTCTCCTTGTGAACAGTTTACTGAAAAACGTTTTAGCTTTAGCTAAAAAGTTTGAAATGGTTTCAACTCGGCTATGATATTATTGTGAGTTGTAGCTTCCGTGGGCTAATGTTGAAGATGCGTGAGAGCTGGAAGAAAGTCGTAAGTTTTCAATTAACAATTTAGCCCTAATATTTTTTGAGAAGCTGTAGTCTGTAGAAATCGGGGAAAAACGGTGGAATTCAGTAAATCGACAAGTTGAACAATTGTGAGCTGGATTGAGTCTGATACAGGATGACAGCGTTATATTCAAAAACATTTTGTGAATAATATGTACAAGTTGGCTCGTACACCAAAACAATCCTATAAAGATAATCCTAGATGAAAGGAGTAGGTGGGGCAAAGGTGGGTGTAAACAATATGTTGCAACGACAGCTTTTTTCTTAAATCATTAGTGTGCGTCCGGATATCTGCCGTGACACCTTGCAGTGGAGGTACGAAGCCTCATGTGTAAGAGATCTGTAGAAAAAGAAGTTATTGGTTTCTGTATGGTAGGCAGTGCATCATATAACGTTTTATCATTGAAAACCAGCAGTAAGTTGCTGGGACTGCTGACCGAAATAACTTCTTCAGTGAAAGTGAAGAATAAGAGTACACCTAAATAATAGAGGAAGCGTGTTGACACCCAGTTGTGTAAAACGATTGAACCGATAAGCGCTCTTTTCTAATTTGCATAATAACTTGTGAGTGGATGGTGACCTCTACAACAGTCCCTCTGTGGTTAAGGGGAAAAGAAAGGATGCAAAAGAACTGTTTAAATGCATTGACACCCAGATGTGCGTGCGGATATTAAACGTTTTGGAGCTAGATATAAAGTTACTTATGATAAGTGCTCTTAACTAAAGGAGTTGGAGGCTTATGAGGGGAAATCGTTATATGCTCCAGCAGTTAAAGGGCGATTGGTTGAATTTTAAGTCTTGCTGGGGATTGACATTCCTGCATTGTTTTTATTGTACTTCCAAATTTCAACAAATCCACCACGAAGCCATGGCTCGTATGTGGTGTACATTAATTATAGTAATTACAGCAACAATTTTAAGGAATTTGAAAAACACTCAAAATATAGTAATTTTTGTAACAAATTCAACAAATCTGAAAGAGAAATGCAAAAACACTCAATATTTCACAGTAGCCTACAACAATTTCAAACCTAAGAAAAAAAATTGTAAACATTTCAGATCAGAGATATATACGAAATGAGATAACGAATATTTTTAGCTGTTAAGTTAGAAGAAGCAATTGTGTTAAATTTTTTTTGAGATGTTTGAAATGGCAAATACTCCCAAGTTTTGTTTGGTAGCTTATTGCAAATACTTGGTACATAGTAACCTTTAAGTTTATCTCCCAATTTGTTTCTGGTAATTATTGGAAGAAAGGAAAAATTGTTTGTTTGATATTTCTTGTCCTTGATAGTGGTCTTTCGTCTATTTTTCATGTCGAAAAAGTTTTTAACAGAATGATATAATTGTATAGCTATGTTATGTTTAAAATGTTCATTTTTTGAAAAATTTCTGTAGTAGAAAGGAAATCTTTTTTGGCAAACAATATTTTAATCATTCTGTTTTGAAGTTTTTGCAGTCTCGATATTTCTTTATTTTTGCTGTCCCATAAATTTCCTATCCATACAAAATATGTGGTTTGATCCATAAATTACAAATTATAATTTTTTTTATCATTAAGTATTTTTTCAAATAATGCAATTTGGGCATTACTTGCCTAATTTTTTTTATAATTTGACCAATATGAATATCAAAGGCCCATCGATTATCTACAACAACACCAAGATACCTATAATTATTTACTAGTTCATTAAAATAAAACATCTAAATTAGATAAGTGGGTAAAATTGTTCCACGGAATTGGAGATTGTAGTATCTCATGGTAACAAAGTAAATTGTTTATGATATATATTTTAGGCGGTAAAATGCTCAAAAGGTCGTCGAAAAAGCAAGACAAACCGTGAGTAAACTTGTGCATGACCGGGTATGTTGATCGTTTTTACAAGAGAATAAATAAGAGAATAATTGGAGATACTTGAAGACAATTTTACACACAAGCCAAATATCCAAATGAAAGCGATAATCTCATATAAGCTCATAACGGTTAAGGTATCTGACTGTCAAATTTTAAGTATAAAAACTGATGGCCTTTTACGGTTATAATACGGGTTTAGCATGAGGTAGTTTAGATTTTTAAATCGTCACTTTGAAGTTGTTGTTTTGTTATTTCTTAAGTTGGTTCAAGTTAGTTTAAGAAGTCCGTGGATCGTTTTTACCGCCTCTGCTTCTTTTTATAGTATGTTTTATGACTTATGGCATTCTGAGGAGGGGAATGTCAAAGGTGATGCTTTCAGTCTGCCTTTGTCCTTTAGGTCAGGGCCCCATGATTATTACGTAGTTACTTCGACTATGTAGGCGAAACACTAGCATGTTTATCTATTGCTAGTTTTAGGTTCTCTTGCTGAGTTTAGTGAGCCTAAATTGGTTGTTCAAAGGCCAAAGTTGGACTGTATATGTTCTATTTCAGTAATAGTGTAGGTAAAGTTTGGAATACGTTGCCCGGTGACGTCGTCGTGTCTCGTCCTTAACTTTGTTTAAAAACAGGCTGCGATCATTGGACCTTTCTATGTTTCTGTTGGCTTAACCAGTAAATGTGGGCCAACGACATCCCAATTATCCGAGTCCCAAAGATTTTTGTATGAATTTTATTATTATAATTTTGGGCTAAACGTAAGTGGAACGAAACCCCTTTTTTTTCCTCCCGCATTTTTCACGGGATGAGATTTTTCATTTTTATAATTACTATTTAAATCTCATGCTCTTACTATACTGTTATTGTTGTAAACAATATCCTTCTTGTCTTTTTACCATTGTTTGGTCTTCTGGCTAGCCATTCTACTTGTGTACAGCTGAGTGGAAACCGTTGTAGCCCACGTATGGTAGTTTGGCTAAGAAGTTTGAAATGGGTTCAACTCAACTATGTTGCAGGTTTTGCGTAGCATTCCACGTACTGATGTTTCAGAAGTTAGTGACCTAGAATAAAGTCGTAAGTTTTAAATTGACAATTTAGCCCTTTCTTTTCCTAGACAAGCTGGGTTCCATCGGATGGCCTCGACCTACGGTATGTTATTCGGATTCGTAAAGAAAAAAAACATCTCAGACCCTGGAGCTACAAATTCTAGGGCTACGAAATTCGGACTGAAAGATTTTCTGCGGATTTCTTGGTCAACGTAACTATATTGATCGAAAATGGTCAAATTGTACCGGGGATACGAGGCACAAATGACCAGATTCATTATTGTATACAGCGATACACACTGTCTATAGGCAACATATTTACTTAGCCAACACAACCACAACGTCATCGAATGTTACCAAGTATTTGTGTATTTATTTGCCACCTTGATTTATTCTGTCCCACAGATTAAACAAAATATAATAAAAAACAAATACACACTAACAGCACAATTCAGTATTAGTTTTATACTCTTCATTTGCACAGTTCAGCTAACTATACTATTTTAGGTTCTGGTTGGCCACTCCGCGCGGATTTTTGGATAATGGATTGAGGGGGGGGGAATTGAGGCTTAATGGCGCGTCGACAACTTGGTCATTAGCGCTAACCTCAGTCACAGTGCAGTGGTCCGGGATGGATTGATCACGCCAGGTAAAAATTTCTCTTCGAGCAGACGAACCAACATGGCGACCTTATCTTTCGCTTCATCGCTTTCCCGACGTGGAAAACCTCTGAATTCGCCGGCTAGGGAGATTGTTTGCAATGTTTTCAAATACATGGAGGCTCAGGACACAACACGGATGTTGAAACAACAAATTTAAGAGACCAGCTTTGCCACTGGAAAATCTCAAGAGAACGGTAAGCGTGTCTTGTCAGTAGCAAAGCTAATGCCGATACTCAACTATGGCCAAAAGTGCGATTAGGCCTAACGCCGCAGACGACGCCGCCACGGCCAAGCACATTGAAAGCTGAAGCGCGCAGAGAAATTGCCAAGCTTGCTCGCTCTTTACAGCTATGATTTCGACTTATATCGAAAGTCCAGAAAATGTTGCTCTACACTATAGGTATTCAGTAAGTTAATTGCGTAACCGCAACCACCGTTTGTTTACTTGGACGAGATGTGGGCCAACGAACATCACAGCCGACAGATGCAGTGGCACGGCAAGGAATAAAGAGTAACGTGGCCGCCTCATACCACCGGGAAAAGAACGACGTTTGATATTATTGCATGCTGGCTCGAACGAAAGGGATTTGTAAATAGTGCTCAACTTCTTTTCACTAGAAAACTAAGACTGAGAATTACTATGAAGAAATGAACGGCGAGTGTTTTGAAAACTGGTTAAAAACTACTACCCAATATTCCAGCCAATTTGGTGATCGTGATGGACAATGTTCCGTGTCATTCAGTTCGACTCGACAAGGCAGCAACAAGCAACAGCAATAAGACATAAATTATTTCGTGGCTCGAAAAACAAATTCCCGTGCCACTTCGAGCTGAATTTGGGCCCAAGTAAAACGTTGTAACGCTTGAGAACGATTATTGGGGCACTCATCGTCTGAATACCGAGTCGAACCCTTAATTATTGAAGTAACCAACAGCGACGACTATGACTACGAAGAAATGTAATTTTGTACCAAGCCAACAATCTCCCTAGCCAATAACGAAACTG
The DNA here is from genome assembly GCA_023313725.1 of Lithobius niger. Lineage (NCBI taxonomy): Eukaryota > Metazoa > Arthropoda > Chilopoda > Lithobiomorpha > Lithobiidae > Lithobius > Lithobius niger. The sequence goes on from JAHWFP010058790.1 coordinate 16,145, forward strand.
CTCTTTTAAAGCTCTCACTCACAACTAGCCGTCAAACATTTCGAAACAGTAAATATAATTTGCTGTGTTTTAGACCCAGAAACAGTTACCCGTAATTTATATATTAAAAACAACACGATATCCCCTAGACCCCTACACAATTTTTATATTATCACTTTTGGAATAATAAATAAATATAAGGCCCACTCCTGATCAATTCTGGACAATCTTGTCCCTGTCATGAACGGAGGATACCCCAGTTACAAAACCCCAGGCATTTGCAATTTTCAAGTTTGGAACCTCCAACAAGCCATGCAGCTCCTCTCCCCCCCCCCCCCGCAATTAACCCTAAAAAATGCTTAAATCAGAAAATCCGGTACGTATACTTCCTTCAGCATTATAAAGAAAAAATATTTTAAAACAATAAATAAAACTAAAATAAAAATATCATTGTCCAAAGAGTACTACCAATTTTCGTATATGCTAGCTTAAAGCAAATCATTGCTAGCCGAGCACATGCAGGAACTCGGTGCGTGTACAAGGATCCGGTCACCACTAATGTTAGTGCATATGCGTGACAGGCGATTGCAAACGATCATAAATACAGCTATTTAGAGTGGCCAACCAGAACCTAAAATACTATAGATAGCAAATCGTCCCGACGATGATAAAAGTCTAACAGGGATGTGGCACACGATAACTAATCTAGCTGCATGGGGTCCTTGTATGCAGCAAATCTATAAGTCGCAATGCACAACTAAACACTCATCAAACCATCAAGGCAAGGTAGATACATGGCATTCTAAAAGGATAATAAATAGCGTTTCCTTCTGCCGCACCACAATAGCACTTTTCTGTACTCGTGACACGGTACTGTGTAAATATCCATTCAGGGTCACATGGCCTGTTCGCAACTTAAATAGGGTGAGTAAGGAGGAACAAGGGAGCAGGTCCAACTCCATCGTTCTTGTTACTGATGAGTGGACCCTTCGGTTGCTGCAAACAATCATTTTCCCACTTGAACCTGACAAACGCACACACAACTGGAACCACATCCTTTGCCCTGTATTACTCGCCAGGTTCCTCCTCGCATTGATCAATTCTTGCCGAGCCCACACATTTGCTGCTTCGTTACCGTGCCCAGAACCTAATTCACCATGATCTTCACGCCCGAACGAGCACCTGTAAATTCTAGCCAAATCTCTAACTTGACGTTAGAATTTAATGGCCAATATTGTAGGTCTGTCAAGATGATGACCCTTCTTGCACCAGGTCATGTAGTCGAGTGCAAATGAGATAGCTGGTAACACTTAGTACCGAGTCAGTCCAGTACGTAAAGGTCAATCTGAAAGCAAGAACCCATACCTCAATCCCTCCGGTGTACTCGGGTTTAAAAGAGGCATCGCAGAATACCTGCAGTCCATTTTCAAGCATGGGCTACACACACTACTTTGCACACAGAACTGGATATCCACTATAATCACACTATGTAAAAGTAACCAAGGGCACACAAGTGACACCACCATCTTTACTGTAAAACGACACAGTGATGACGCATTGAAAAGAAGTATCCTTTCACGACTTACCAGGAAACTGAGAACCACATCTGTCGTAGTCAGGTAGTTGCACAGAATCCGATCCGCCATATCCTTACCTTGACGACACAAGTTACACTGAATAAGTCGTAAAAGAATACCACTGGCACATATAATCGTACATTCAGGGGATGGAGCCCACCTTTCACGTGTAATGTCGGTAACCATGTTGTACCACAACGTAACCAATGATAACATAGAGGCAGATGTTCACAACAACCTGAAACAATTGGAACCTTGCTGGTGTCACACACAGGACCGGTAAGTGATATTCAACACACGACCTGATATCTGATAGGCATAACTGGTGGAGTTAAGCATACCTAAAGCCACAATTCTAGCCCACTAATTGCAGAAGATTACGGTCTTGAGAGGCCTCTATGGAACGCAGCTCTGGAGCGATGGTTGTCTAGGGTAGATTGACCTCCATTCAACAGTCCTGAAGCCAGTAAATTTTTCCATGACGTTAACATAACCAGAAGCAGGTCACCAATGTCTGGGCCCACCGACCACACGGCTTCATTATCTGCATAGGCAACAATGTTGCAGTGGGGTGCCACTACACGAAGTGTTTAAAGAGAAAGTAACACTATAAAGAGTTTACATGAATAAAAAGCCTGCAAACCGCACTATAACAAACGACGTTTCGTGGTTATATAGCACCCCGTATTCAAGTGCGCAAAAAATCAGCAGTCAAGCATCATAAGTACAGGATACACTAAAAAATAAATCATGCCAAAGCAAAGAATCCTTAAAGGCAATTCACCATTAAACATTTTTTCAATTTTAAAAACAAGACAGAACCCAGATTTACTGGCGATAGAGTAAATGCAGGAATGAAGTAAAGCCCAGTACACAATTCTTCCTTATATACTAAACTCAGTACCAGAGTGATGAATGTCCGCATTCCACATGTGGAGTGGGTGGGGAGGGAGGAGTTTTTTCTAGGGGTTATACTGAGAGAGGACTAACTTTCATAGAACATGAACGTGTTCTTTAATAATCTTATTTTTAAATAAGATGTTTTGTTATGTACACAACGTGAATGGGATAAAATACCTAAAGAATCGAGGTTTTATCTAGATCTGGATTGTTTTAAAGTGAAGAGCACCTCCGTATTTACTAGGTCGGGAGTGTGACCTGTTTTTACCGATAAAGGCTCTTAAGAGGTCTACGGTTTCCTAGCCTAACTTTCAAAAGGCCATAGGCAGATTGAAGCAATCGGGGTACTTGCTCCTCCTGCCCTTGCTTCATAGGTGACAACATTCTTGCCCTTTGAATTTTATGCTGAACAAGTGAATTTGTCAAAACTTCGAATTTAACGTTAGATTTATGGATGAAATCCTTCTTCTAATTCTTTGCTGCGTTTATACCACACATGTGGCTTTACATTTAGGTTCTGAACACGGACTACAGTATCTTACGTTCCTAGTGGCAAACATTTTTTTATTTTTGATCGACTGCAATTCATTGGTAAAAAAAAACGTTACTAAAGATTAAGATGGCTTGTAGAAATGAGCCTGATATTATGTGAGCAAAGAATTTGATGCAAACGCTTAGCTATTCCCACAAAATAAGGAACATAAAAGATGTACACTGTTTTTTTTTCTGGTGGATTTATTTCTAAATTTCTAAAAAAAATCATACTTTTATCAAGGTCTAGCGGGAAGCTATCAGCGATGTATTTTCGCAAGGTAATTTCATCCACCAAAAAATTTTTGTTGGTGGTATGGGTGAAATTTCTGCTAATTTCATTTTTTACGACATAAATTTTATACACACGGTCACTATAAGAGCTGCAGTGAATAGTCGGAGAAGCTTTTCGGAAATAAGCTAATTTTATCGTGTCATTTGAGTTAATAACAATTACAGTGATTTCCAGAAATGTAATGCCTTGTTAATAGACTCTTCCACCGTGAACAGGATAGAAAGGTGAAATTCGTTTAGTTCCTGTCAGTATCCGTGTCAGTATCCTGGTCTTTTTTCGGACATTAGAACCAAACCAATTAAATCATCATTGTACCTTTTCCCAGCTAAAAATATTCTGCAGAAAAACTGAAAAAAATTTAAGGATCTGCAGAAAAACTGCAGAAATCTGCAGAATTTCTGCAGACTGTTGTGCAGTCTCAGCAAAGTGAAGATAAAATCTGTAGATTTTCTGCAGTTTGTTGTTCACTTTCAGCAATCGAAGATAAAATCTACAGATTTTCTGCAATTTGTTGTTCCCTCTCAGCAACTGAAGATAAAATCTACAGATTTTCTGCAATTTATTGTTCACCTCTCAGCAAGTGAAGATAAAATCTATAGACTTTCTGCAGTTTCTTGTTCACTTTCAGCAATTGAAGACAAAATCTGCAGATTTTCTGAAGTTTGTTTTTCACTTTCAGAAATCGAAGATAGATCTGCAGAATTTCTTCAGTTCTCAGCTAGTGAGGAAAAAATCTGCATAATTTCTGCAGTTTGTTGTTCACTCTCAGCAAGTGAAGATAAAATCTGCAGAAACTGCAGTTATTGTTCATTCTCAGAAAACTGAAGGCAAAATCTGCAGAATTTCTGCAGATGTTGTTCACTCTCAGCAACCCAAATATAAAATCTGGAGAATTTCTGCAGTCTGTTGTTCACTCTCTCTTAGGTGAAGATAAAATCTGTAAATTTATGCCAATGTTAGAAACTGCAAGCCAAAGATAAAATCTGCAGAATTTCTGCAGTTATTGTTCATTCTTAGAGCTTGGCAAAAACGAAGCGTGGCTTACTTTCAAATTTAACGAAAATGTATGCAACAACACTCCATAATATGTGACATTATACAAGTTATCACGTTATCACGGTGTGCCTGAAAAGCGCCCATTCCCTCCACAACAGGAGCACCTGAAAATGCGTCCGCAACAGATAATTTGAAAACTTGTAAACGTGGAAATTTCCATACAAGGTTTAGGTTATTATGGATTCGGAGGCTTGGATTTTTATGGCTATAGATGAAGAAATTCACGTCCCATTGTCATGCTGACCATATTAAGGGGCCAAAAGGAAGTAATTTTCAGCCCATTACAGTTTTAAGTAGTTATTACGATTTTGACGTCGGAAAAATAGGCTTAATAGCACAGCGCTAAATACGGAGTAGAGTTACGATCGTGTAGTTTAACTTTCCCCAAAAAATATCAAAAACTTCTTATGTAAACGTATTTTAACAATTGCTGAAGCAATGTTTTAGGATTACAATACCTTGTGGTTGATAGCAAACGAAATTTTATATGACAGTTTGCCTACTACGAAAGAAATCCTCTGTTAAGTTTTGACTACGTTTGTTCCGGAGCCTCGATATCAGCCAGGCGGCCAAACCGTATACAAATTACAGAAACGTGATTGGAGCTTCAAGATGTTCAACAGTCACAATAATTAATAAATGATAACAAATGACTGCCCTTTTGATAATTATTATCACATTTTATGGTAATTATTATTATTGATCGTGATTTCTTTGGTGCTAGTCAGAAATTAATATTTTATGTAGACATGGTGACAGCACACGCCATGCCCAGACTTAATTCATTTTTTAAAGTTGTCTGTAACAGTTTTGAAATTTTAATAAAAAAAAACCACAACACAACTTTACTTTTTTTTTTTACATTTTTATTGTACAACTGCTACTTAAATTAAAAATGGGATATAAAAACCTCTGAAAAAATGAGGCAAACTTCTTTCCACCATTTCCAGGGTGTGAAACGATTTATTTTTATAAGCCAGTCAAGAGCTTTTTTTTTTGGTTGTTTTTTTAGTCCTCGTGTATAACCAAATTCAGCCTGACTGTCGTTCTTAAAGGGTTAACTTTTATTTACAGGTACTTGTTTATTTGTACTTTTCTTTGTACTTTCTAAAGAAATTTTTAGCCTATCAACATGTTTTGAAAAAGCAGTTAGTACTATGGAAATTATAACTGTTTTTCAAAGTATGTTGATTGGCTGAAAAGCTGAAGATGAAATTTGCAGAATTTCTGCAGTTTATTCACGCTCAGCAAGATGAAGGTAAAATCTGCAGATTTTCTGCAGATATTGCAAAAAAATGTTATGTTGTTTCACTTAGTAAATTGTGAACGTGTTTGGGTGGGACAAAGGAGGGCTGTAAGTGTGCAGAACTAATTATGCCAATTGATTGTTTAACGCTACGTTAACTGTTGCATTACTTTAGCGGATATCCACAAAATAATAATATCCACAAAATACTTTAGCGGATATCCACCTGGGCCCATAAGATTACGCGTAGTGATTGGCTAGGTATATAAAGCTGAATTACAACTGTTACAGTTGTAGGTAGCCTAAGAGTGTAATATAAACGTATGTGATGTATTTGCATACTAAAGTCGCAGCTGAAATGACTACTAAGGTTTACGAAAATGACAATTTTTTTGCTTTAGTTCCTCCTCTTCAGAAAAACTCTGCAGAAATCTGCAGAAAAACTGCAGTTTTAAATTTGCAGAAAGTGGCTAAATAACTGCAGATTATTTCTGAAGTTTTTCTGCATATTTTATCTGCAGTTTTTCTACAGAATTTTTTTAGCTGGGTTATAATACAACATTATTGATGCTTTTCCTAAAATGTTGTATTATAAAAGGGGTATTGATGATTTCATGATGGGGGTGAAATTCGTTTAATTTTCTGTTTCTTACGGCTGTTAAAATCAGATCAATAAAAACATCAATATTCCTTTTATAATCCAACATTTTAGGAAAAGCATCAATAATGCTGTATTATAAAAGGCATATTGATGATTTAATTGGTCTGATTTTAATATCCGTAAGAAAACAGAATCCTGAAAATACTATACGAATTTCACCCCTCCATTCTGTTCACGATGGAAGAGTCTGTTAACACGGCATTACGTATTCTGGATGTCACTGCAATTATCAACTAGAATAACACCAACTCATTTCCAGAAACCTTTTCACACCATACGTACTATTCATTTCGACTCATAAACTAATCCTACGTTTATGATAGAAGACCTGTTTCCAACAAATTTAAAACTAATAATTTCTCCGTTCCTATTCAATATATTTCGACCAAACTTGGCCAGGTAGTACATAAGTATGGAAGGTTTATTTATACCAACTTTTATGCAATTCTGTGCAAGAGTTAAAGTAGGGACCACACTTCATTTGAAAATTGTTCACTACTTGTTGTTCTTCTTCTTCTTGTTGTTTAACACGGTTTCAGAAAAAAAACTAGTGCACATACCTAAAATCTGATACATGATCTAAGCTAGAAATTTCCCTGGCCTGCATCCTCACAGAGACCACTTTTTCGAATGGTCGACCCAAAGACGGGTCCCTGAACGATCATTTTGATTGTTTTACATTGTTTTAACCATTGTAATTAGGAACAATGCCACTCAGCAAACTCCAGCTCAATTCGTCGTGCACGTGTTATGTCTTTGTTAAAAAGTTGATTGTTGAAGGGCAAAATGAAAAAATCCGTGTTACAGCTAAACGCATATAGATTTAAACCAAACTAAGCTACGTTGTTAATTTCGAGGCCGAGGCCTCGAATTTGTTAGCTAGAAACGATAGAATGGCGTATTTATTTCGTAGATGCAGGCTTTCAAAGCTGAGTTGAATTATTTCAAAGTGGCCAGCAACATCGACTGCATGCATCAACCTTTGTAATGTGAAGTCATAGCCGTAAAAAAGGTACACGGATTACACACAAAAACGTCAAGTGTGCCGTAAAAAAGGGGTTATATGATTGAAATTTCACTTTACTAGTTAAAATGTACACGGATAAAATTGATGATTTTTGATTGAAATAATCAAATGTACAGTTGAGAAAATTGCATCTGTTTAGTGCTGTTGTGCTTTACGAATCATATATGTAAAATGTTAAGCACAATCGCACTTAACAAAGATGCAATTTTCTCAATTGTACATTTGATTATTTCAATTAAACATCAATTTGTTCCGTGTACATTTTAACAAGTTAAGTGAAACTTCAATCACATAACCCACTTTTTTACGGCATACTTGGCGTTTTTGTTTGTAATAAAATTAATGTTGTCAAAAATGAAATTAACAAAATTTTTGCCCATACCACCAACAAAAATATTTTGCTGGAGGGAATTAAGTAGGTACACCTTGCGAATACACATCGCTAATGGCTTCACCCTTGACCTACTTGAGAAAACTAATAATTTTGGGAAATTTGGAAATAAATACACCTGAAATAAATCTGTGTTCCTTATTTTGCGGGTATATTTGAGCCATTACGCAATTCTTAGCCACCATAATATCTGGCTCATTTCTTCAAACTATCTTAACTTAAGGCAAAATATTTCTTACCTAAAAATCCAGTCGATCAAAAGGAAAACATGCTTGCCACAAGGAACGAAATATACTGTATTCCTTGTTCAGAACCTACATGAAAAGTCTCATATGTGAGACAGCACAGCATAGAGAAAAGATTTCGACCTATAAAGTCGAGTCCATAATGTTTAACGTTCAACTCAAGTTGTGACATATTCACTTGTTCAGTATAAAACTCATACAGGAAAATCTCCAAAGCGGATAAAAGCAAGCCACTCTCCCTACCAGGAAAATACAGAGGTACTCTTCATTAAAAAGCAATCCTGATGTAGATTAAACGATCGAATCTTTAGTTATTTTATCTCATTTACCACCTGTACACAACCACATCTTTACCTGAAAATAAGAGTATTAAAGAATATGTTTGTTATCCGCAAGTTAGGTCACCCTAGAAATGTGCGCATTCAGACATTGAATGTACTGAGTTCAGATATAAAGAGGTAATTTCGTATTCAATTCGTTCCTTGCATTTACAGGACGAGGCATGATATCCAAAAATGTGTTGTTTTGCCAGTATCTCTCGGTTTATTCTTGTTTTTAAAATATTAAAAACCTTTAATGTTGAATTGCTTTTAAGGGTACATTGCTCTGGCATGATGTTTAGTGTATCCCATATAGGTGACTTCTGATTTTTTAGGCACTTGTAAACGGGGTGCTATATATCCTCAAAACGTCGTTGGTTGTTTATGTGGACGTGGAAAGCTTTTAATTCATGTAAACTACAGAAATCAAGCCGTTCATTAAAGCCACAAAAGCCTTGGGCTCATGCAGCTCCTCTGAGACAATATCCAGCCGAGACATACAGCCCGGTCACAAAACGGCTGCCCAACACCAAAGCCTATATAAATGCAGTCACACACAAAGACTGATGTAACGTTCACACATCGTAGGCAGACCTGATGTTCAGGAAGACTGAACTTGGCAAGCTTTTAATTCATGTAAAACTACAGAAATCAAGTTGGTCATTAAAGCCACAAAGAAGAGGGGTCCTGCAGCTCCTCTGGGGCAATATCCGACCCAGCCACCCAGCCTGGACACAAAACGGCTGTCCAGTACCAAAGCCTGTATAACTGCAGTCGCACACAAAGACTGATATAACATCCACACAATTGTAGGCAGACCTGATTTGTAGGAAGGCTGCAAGGACCACTGCACAGGTAGTCCAAGCTTCCCTGACTCCAGACTCAAATAGCAGTACAGCCTCCTGCGCACTCTTGCTCGGCCAAACTACTAAATGCTGACTGGACCACCATACGTTTGTACATTATGAAGCCAGCAGGGCATGGACCGGTTTCTTCCCAAACGTGCTTGGTCCCTCCCAACCTTCTATACTGGTATGAGAATTGCAACCTTCCGAGTGTCTGGCACATCATCAATTGCCCAGATTTCTTTGAACAAGCTAAAAAGTGCCGACTTCTGTTCCCCAGTTGTAGAATGCAAGGCTTGGTAGGACACCCCATAGGCATCAGGGGACCATCATTGCATTTACACAACGCAGCGCGAGTTCCACCAAGACTAACAGAGAATACAGTGAACAATGATCTACAAGGCAGAGTGGTGCTGGAGCCACATTTAATGGGTAACCCCCACAAATCGAAGCGAACTAAAATTTCATTGCGTCAACGCCTGGCCACGAAGCAGCCTTCTACCATTGGAATTAATAACTCTGGACACGGCACTCTTCTCGGGAGATAGGTTTAAAATACTCAAAACGTGGCGATGATTGAACTCTTGGTCACTTATTAGGTAGAAAGTCACTAAGCATAAATTAACACATTATTCAGTAATGCTACAGTTATTGCTTGTTTGATATTCGTTTTAAAGTGGAGGAAAATTGCTACCACGATTTTTAATTACTTTTTTGTGCAGTTATATCTATCAAAAAGGTATACTGTAACAATTGATGTTTTCAATGGCATTAATGGTGTAGAATGCTTTACAGTCCTGGTGATTTGTGCTTTTTTTCATAATTTATCTGCCTCTATGCAACTTTTACATGGTTTGTTCAACTGGTTAACAAACCTGAGCAATATCAGTCTACGGCCCGCGTCCTTTAAAACAATAACCCACCGCTCCTTAAACACAAACGACTTAAAATATACAAGATTTTAGTTTGTGAGTGCGTTGGGTGCCAGTTTGTTTAATTGTATATAATGGGAAATGATGGAGTATGTAGGGCAGAATGCATTTGCTACGCAATTTAAGCACATCTGCAACTCAAATTTTATTAAAGGCAGACTGGCAAGTTTAATCACCCATGTATGTACCTTAAGTCAATCTTAAGTCATCTGAATGAAGCCACTGAGAGCAACTTGAATTCGTCGGAATTCAATGGGTTTTCCTTAGTCACGGAAGTATACAAGGCCCAGTTAGATAACGTTGAATTAATTATCAGCTGAATAGGTAAAATCGGATCATTAACTGGCAGTTTGAGCTACGTCGATATTAGCTTGTTAAATTTACATGTTCACATCATGGACAACGATAGGAAAGTACCATATTTCCAGTAACTAGATATAATATACCAACTGATTTCTCCTTGCAATTCAACTCCTAAATTACCTACTGAATTTGTAAAAATATAAGTGCTTTCATAAAAAATTTTAATAGTTGGACTTTTACCATCATAAATTCAAAATGTCTCTGACCCATCGATACTGTTACACGGAGACTACAATTTATTTTTCGTTAAGAAACCAACATGCCAAAATAATCCTTCCAGTGACCATCAGTCACAGCTTTCCAGCTTAAAACTTTCCTTTCATCAATGCAGCTGAGACATAAATGGTACATGCAGACAAATTCACCCCATAATTTACTTCATTAAAAGACAATGAATAGGAGTATAGGGCCAAAAATCCATTTTTTTTTCGTTTCCGATTTTTGGTATTTTCTTCACACTGGCGGATGTATTACACATAGTGTTTCCTTCGGTTTTTTTTTTGTTAATGGAAAAGGGAGATTTTTGACGTATCAGCCAATCACAGCCCACTTGTTCTAATCAGTGCCACTTGTTCAATGGCATACCAAGCGGGCTATTAATAAGTGAAAAGCGCTCATATGCAAAAGTGATAAGCAGGAATCACAACTAGCTAGCACAACATAAAACAATAATTAAAATTGCTAAAAAAGGCTTAATTAATTGCTTATTAAAGAATAAGAAGTTAAATTAGTTTACGCTGGGTTGTATTTGATTGTTTTCGATGGGACGTCAGTTTCTACAACTTCTGCCTCCGATTGGTGCTAACAACTAGTGAAGATCGCGAAAACAAGCTAAGGCAAAATGGCGACAGGAATCAGATCGTTAGGCCTGATTCGTTTATTCCTGTGTTCGGTAACCCATTACACCGTAATAAATATGCTTTACAGGAACTACACATTGTACTTACACGTCCACAGTACATCTTCACTAGGGTAATGGTTACAAGAAGCTATTTTAATCGTAATTTAGTCTGAAGCGTCTCGTTTCTGTAGCAACCAACATGAGAACTAGCAGTAGACGGAAGGTGTAGACTACAGTGGCTATACTTAGGTGAAAGTTGGCTTGGCTTGCAACTACGCACGTAGTACTAATAGTGTGCCATCATCTAAACACAAATAAATAAAAATAAATGTCAACTACGGCTCTAAAACGCGTTTTTAACATTTCATTAACTTTTTTTTATTGTTTTAGTAATAGGTGAATTAGAGAGTTCCAGTGAAATTCCACGATCGTTTCAACAACGACGCAAACAAAGAAGGTCTGCAATTGTGGCGAAATCAAAAATGAAAGTGATACAGTCCTCGAACAAACAGAGTCTATTAAATTAGGGTAAATTAATGAAGAGAAGCGCAGCATGGTTACATGTTAAATTGATGTGCATTTAAAGCAAAATAAAAACGTGTAAATAGTTGAAATATGTGAATTAATGCATACAATTAATATGCACGTATTCGCATATTTAAAGTTGTTGTACGTTTTGTTTTTATTTTGCTATATACTTGTAAATTGTAAATTATGAATAAAAGTAAGTTTTATAAACATCATGACGTGATGCTTTAGTTAGCTTTTCAGTGAAATGTTGACCAGATGCAGACGAGAACAGCGGCACACTCACGTGGGGTTCAGACAGTGAAAAACGTATCAAATAACCAACCAGTGATTCAGTGCCAGTAAACACTCAAGTAAACATAAATTCACTGGATAGTTTTCACGAGATACTGTAATAAATGCCCCTCCTGCAGCGGGTAGTTATCGATCTGATTGGAACACTCAAGTTTTTGCCTCTGTAAACTCGCTCGTGCATGTGTTGGATAACAAGCACTCATGAGTTTAATAGGAGCAAAAACTTTCTAAAAAATTGCCGATAACTACTGTTATCCCGGGACATTACTAATGATAAGCTGTTTCCTTCGCTATGAAAGGCTCGTGCTGACAACAACAGTCATATACTCTAATATAATGAAACAGCCCAAAAATCGTCAATGTGGATCCATACACAATTTCCAAACAGTAACGCAAGGCTACTAATAGCACATCAGTGCACTTTCACAGAATGATAAATAGGTCATGAGAACTTCGAAAATTGTATAATTTCGGTTCAAGTTACAATGTGTACTGAGAAGTATATATTTTACGTTCAATGAAATCTACCCCAAAACAAAACTTAAGGTTTCCCACCATGCTTTTTAGCCGTGTGAAGTCGTGATATCAAACGCTAGCTCTTTCACCAAGCTAATCCCACTGAGTAATAGTTTTAAGGTAAAATGAAATGAAATATATGAAAATTGCTTACTGCGCAATTTTCAATTATCAAGGACCGCTGTAGCGATCCCTGTGTAAGCCACAGCATGAACTTTCATGTTAAACGTCAAACTTTATAATTCGCCCAGAATTGACATAGAGCAACGACATTCAGTATTTAGGGTAGCGTCGTAGGTAGTACAAATCGAACCAGCTATGCACATGCAACCTCCATGAAAATTCCCAAGGATCCCCGCTCCCAGTGCATCCCCCCATGTTCCCTTGAGGCTTGATCAATGACCAACAAATTCTTGCAAATCGAGCTAACAGCATCAAATTTGGTAAACAAGTCATTCTAGTATTAGAAATGAAACTAGCCATGGTACCACCACGAAGTACCCCGAAGGGCACCCTCCGGTGCCCCCTTCCTGATGCTTCACCAACAAATTATTGCAGATGGAGCTAAAACCTTGAATTGTAGCATACAAGTCGTTCTTAGCATTACACATCGAACCAGCCATGGAACCCCCATTAAACATCCCCAAGGCTCCCCCCCCCCCGAGGCTATGCCCTCTCCCTGAGGCTTGACCAACAAATCGAGCTAACAGCATGAAATGTGGTATACAAGACATTCACATTAGTACAGATCGAACTAGCCCTAGAAACCCCTCGAGATACTTTCCAAGGCACTCCAACGTCCCACCCCACCCCCTGTACCTCCTCCCTGATACCTGACCAACAAATGCTTGTATATAGTGCTTAAGAAAGAATTTGGTGTGCAAGTCATTGTTAGCAGTACAAATCAAACTAGCTATGGAACTCCCGTGAAATCCCCCAAGGTCCAAGGCTTCTCAGCGCTCTCCCCCTCCCCACTCCCGCTCTATGAGGCTGATATTCGAAAAATTCTTGTGAATCGTACTTAAAGCATGAACCAGTCATTCCTAGCAGAAGAAATCGAACCAGCCATGGATCCCCATAAAATAATATCTAAGCCTCCCCCAGCATCCACTCCCCCTGTGCAACCCAATGAAGCATCGATGACCCACAAATTAATGCTGAATGTAAACATGCATTGTAGATTGTAAATTGTATTGTACTACATACGGAACCCCATGAGATACCCCCAAGGCCCCCAGTGCCTGCCTGTGTCCTCTCCATGAAACTGATGACGAACAACTTCTAGTTCGATTTGTACTGAATGACTTGTGTACCAATTCATGGTTTAGCGTAATCAGTAAGCATTTGTTGGGCAATAACCACATGGAGGTGGATGTGGTGGGGGCACAAGAAAGTGCATTAGGAAGTATCTCGAGAATTGTCATAGCTAGGTCAATTTATAGCTCAGAAATGACTTGTGTACCAAATTTCGTGGCTTTTAGCTCGATGTGCATGATTAGCCCAATAACAACTGTACTACACCCGGAGATCGAACCAATCAACCAATACTCACGTTTTATATCTTAAAACGGAGTTATGAAGAAGGCCTAGGGCCTCTTGAACGCTATTTTAATATGACTACAATTGTTGTTGTTCTTCTTGTTGGGGAAATTTAGCTTTCACCTAGAGATCGAACCAAATAACCGATTTTCAATATTTATAGCTTAAAATTGTGTATTAAAAAGGCTCTCTTATAACAGTTATTTTAAGGTGATTGTAATATTCTTTTCTTTGATTTTTCTGCTGGATCAATAAAAAATAATAGATATTGTGACACTGTTTGTTCATTGCCTCACAGAAAAAAAGTTTCACTGGCTCTCGTTTTTAAATAATTAGTTGATGTCAAAGTGCTGACATTGTTGACAGATTGTAAGAGCGGGAGAGTATTGTTGTAGTGATTCTTGCCCGGTTGTTGTGGAACAAATGGCTTATCTTGAGTAGTTGTTCGTCTTGCCTTGTCGAGCATCGGATCGAAAATGGGGTCGACGGATCTCTACTTAGCGTCGGATCCCTACTTAGGTCGAGGACAGAAAACATGCTGTGCATGTTTCTACGATGCTGGTGGGGAAATGCCTTACCCTCCAGAAACAGATAAGTCTCTAGCAGTGTAATTTACCGAGTCATGGTAGTCTAGTTTAGAGCCTAGAACTGTCTAGTTAGACAAGAGGGGAAAAGCCTGTTATAAGTGTCGGCCGGCCCCATGTTGAAACTAGGCCTCAGAATGCTTACGTAACGATCCCATCTGTACACCCAGGTCGAATAAGGAATACAAATATATTGTCGCCACTGCTTAACCCTTATTGTCGGCTGCATGACACCACAAATAGTAAAAGTAAGCAGGGCTAGTTCTGAAAAACTGAACTGGCACAGACGATCCCTCTGATGATTTACTGCCTCTGAAGTTCTATATGGCCGGGTTGGTTTCGTCACTGTGCGACTCCTAAACGCGTGTAGGACAGTTAGTGTAGTTGATACTAATTATTCCCTCCTAACAGATATTTGTATTAAAAAACGCCTAAGCATATAAAATACGGATGTAAGCTTTAAAAAACTTAAATTCTACAGGTACAGATATTAGACAAAGACAAGGAAGCCATCAGCATCGCACTAATACGTGTAAAAAAAGCTCCAGCTTGTCTTTTGGAACGCTGGAGCTTCTTTCAGACCTATTAGTGCTAATATATGTTCCTTTGGAGCTTTAAGTTTTTTAAGGCTTACATCCGTACATCCGTTTGAAACGAAACTATGTGTTTGCAGTATGATTAATTTTAATTTTATTTTTTCTTAATTCTTGAAAATTGTTCCATTTTGCATTCAGGGTTTGTTACTGAGCAATAAAAGCTTCATCAATAAAAGGTTGCGGTTTTGGAAGGTGGTGGGAAAAAATAGTTTATTTTTAGCTGAAATTCTTATGAAGACCTCCTATGCGATGTCTAATTTCAAGTAAAGTGTGGTCAGGCTACACCAGTTAGAGGTCGCCCGTCAAAGATAAAAGAAAAAAGATTGCCGTCAGGTTCCCATGATTTTGTTCACACATTTTGGGTGCTGCACTTCTATGTCGCGTTGTATAAATCAAAACATTTTCAGTAGGATTAATCACTGTACACTTACGATTGTGTATTCTGTGATATTGAACGATGCAACATTTTGTTTTACTTTTATTTATTTGCAAGAGCCTATGGACCGTACATCCATCACTCTATCTAAAAGAAACTTAAGCCTAAGCAACAGTGACCCTGGGCAGACAAGCCGAGCACACAGCCTAGACAAACCTCTGGGTTCTCTTGCAAAACGTTACCAACTGCCTCAAGGTAGATGTTTCACCAACATTGTGCGAGGACACACCCAAGTCTGCGTTCCAATCCCCAAGTACCCTGCTATGGTACCCGGTGACAGGCCAGAAGAAAATGCTCCATCGTTTCAGCCTCTGCACCACACCTGCACTCCAGCCCAGCTTGTACTCATGAGCCCTCAACAAAACCTGCCCCGCCAAAAGCCTGGTCAGTATAGATATGTCTTTCCTAGAGACGTCGTTAGGGTTACATGGCCGAGAGACCTCCATCTGTATGGCACCGACAACTCTTATGACCCTAATGCAGTTCCATTCTTCCTGCCCGTCCATAATGGACATACACCTCAGGACCGGCAGGAGGTCCCATGGGGGACCGGAGGGATCCTCTAGGGGACTCAACCACCTGGGAAAATTGTTGGTTAAACGCCTCATCCATTGCATTCCCCTTCAGCATGCCCCTGTCAGGGACAAGGACCCGCCTCGCCGAGGATTGCAGATCCTGCAGTCAGATTAACTGCTACACAGCAGAAGGTGAGACCTTGGCCGATATCTTCTCACACAGTCGGACATAGAAAGTCAGCTTCTCATGCCACAAAATAACAAAATAAAGAGCATTTCCACGGAAACTCCAATATAGATGTACCACCTCTCCAGTGAGGGAAGATGTCGGAAGCACTGCCATGCACACCTGCAGTCAAAAACAGCCCTTCTGTATAACCCCATCCACCACAGCCGATTCACTTTCCCCCTTCACTGAGTGTGACACTAGTTCTTATTGTTATCCCACTCTTTGCCAACCCAGCGGGTAACCCAAGGATCAAAAATCCCAACAGGTACAATAAGGAGGACTGGCTTATGAACCACTTTGACTCAGGGAAAGTGGTCACAGGGTAGTGAACATAACGTTCATAACAACAAAGAAATATTATCATATGTTACTTTGTTGTTAACAGCAGAATAGTTTCCAATGTTCTATGCAACGCGTGCTGACGATTGCCTGCTTGTTTGACCGAATGGTTTATTTGGTTTCCGCCAGCAGCACTATTGTTGTAGCGCACGTGTGAGGTTATAGCGGCAGTATGATGGTTCTTACCAGCAGCATGTACCTAACCTAATCATTTGCCCAATGTACAACAATGTTAGTTGTTTTGTTTATTATTTATTGGTCGCTGAAAAAATGCATATTTTTTGGCAATGCAGTTCATGGAGATGTACAACTAATGTAAAAAAATGTATTGGGGAACTGTATTATGAAGGGCACTATAAAAATATGAAATTTACTTTACCCTTCTTTTTCGCCACATGGCTGCTGGACAAACACAACCTGTCATATCTTCACTGCACGTACAGCCTTCGGAACACTCATCGTCATTGCATATGACGGCATCCACATCATCCTGGAATGTATAGCAACATGGTCCACAGCCACACTGACAGCAATTCGGTTTCGGCCCACCACCCCCTCCACCTCCACCACCACCTCCTCCACCTCCACCACCTCCTCCACCACCGGCTCCGGCACCACCTCCACCGCCACCACCGGCCCCGGCACCACCTCCACCACCACCACCACCACCTTGTCTTGCACTGAGGTAGTCGTCAGTAAAAGGTTGATAACGCTTACTGCTGTGATATCCAAGACTGCCTGTCACTAGAAATGCAAAAAAAAAATTGAACCTGTTAAATGTTTTCTTATTATGTGAAGGCAAACCAAGCAGTGCTACATAAAAATACAAACAACGTTTCGAAAATTAACAATTTTCGTCTTCAGGTTAGCAATAAAATTAAAGCATGGCAAAAGCCACTAAGTCAACCTATATTAAAAGCATAAAACATACATTTAAAACGGATAAAAACCGCCAATTTCTCCCCTCAAAAGAAGCAGAAATGGCATCCGAAAAGCAACGACCCACCTGCTCCATTGGATGGCACGTCGCAAGGCAAGGTGTATGCAAATCGGGGTCACGTGTTTCAAAGGTGTGGTGCATTCGTTATGTTGGTTTTACAAAATGCCTGGCAAAAGAGTCGAGTTTAAGTGATTTAATTAAAGGAAAATATTCTTTTAGAAATTTGTTATCTGGCACTAAGTGGTTATGTACGGGTGGTGTATGTGTATGGATGACCAATGTTTCTAGATTGATTCTTGCCCTGGTGTATTTCTCACGAAACA